>VTPC01000903.1:115997-128408 GCA_011009095.1 Ignelater luminosus
TTTTATTTTATAAAAATTTTATTTAACAATATCAGCCCTACATATATTTAAACTACCGTGCTAGTTTTGTAAAAATTGAAGTTAACGACAATCTAGACAGTACTATTATATGATGCAGCGATTGAAATTCAGATAAAGCTTATTAGTCCAGTCAATGAATGCCCAAAAGTGGATTGTGAGGACATGGAAAGGGGGAGAATTTTTCTCTTGAGGAATATGTTGAGGGTAGTTAGGAGGCAAAGATACTAAAAGTCCCCGCCCCTAAACCTGCCGCTTCTGGGGGGGGGGGGGAGAAGGGTGGAAAAGTCCCTCTTTTCGGTTTCTTGCTTATAACTCGGAAACGGTGCGTCGTTCGGTAAAACGTATTCTCTACAAAACAAAAGATAATTAAATTTGCTACCAGACTTTCTATATTCATTTTCTTTATATGTGTTATAGTTTCCGAGATATTTGCCAGCGAAGACCGATAATTTTCGAAAAACCTTTTTCTGCCTCACATTTTTCGTCAAACTTGTCCTTCTAACTCCTCAGCCTTAGGTTTTACAGAAAAGTCGTCAGAAAGAAAGTTGTAGAGCATTCAGCCTCCTTTAGAAATATGTAATAGTTACTAATTTATCTTCTACAGGTCAGAGGTTACAGCAATTTGAAGTTTTTGAATAAATTTCGTGATTTCTCAAGAAAAGTCAATGGATGCCCAAAAGGGCGTTGTAAAGGAATTCTTCTCTTGAGAAATATGTTGCGGGTAGTAAGGAAGCAAAGATACTAAAAGTCCCTGCCCCTAGCCCTGCCGCTTTAGGAGGGGGGTGGAAAGGTTCCTTTTGTCGGTTTTTCGCTTATAACTCGGAAATGGTGCGTCATACGGTGAAACGTATTGCTTACAAAATAAAAGATAATTAAATTTCCTACAAGAATGCTTATATTCATTTTTTTCCTATGCGTCATAGTTTCCGAGATTTCGCCAGCGCAAATCTGTAATTTTTCAAAACCTTTTTTTGCCTTGCATTTTCCGTCGAAGTTGTCCTTCTAACTCCTCAGCCTTATGTTTTCGAAAAAGTCGTCACACAGGGAGTTGTAGAGCATTACATCTCCTTTAGAAATATATATATTTACTAATTTATTTTTGACAGGTCAGAAGTTACAACAATTTGAAGTTTTCGGTTAAATTTCGTGATTTCTCAAGAAAGCTACACTTTCGTTATTATTGTTATTTATGTATTAAGAAACTGGAATTTGCCAAAGATCAGTAAGATTTTTTTAAATTCCAGTTTTCTAGTACATAAATAACGATAATAACGAAAATATAGCTTTCTTGAGAAATCACGAAATTTATTCGAAACTTTCAAATTGCTGTAACTTCTGACCCGTAGAAGATAAATTAGTAAATATGCATATTTCTGAAGGAAATGTAATGCTCTACAACTCCCTGTGTGACGATGTTTTAGAAAACATAAGGCTGAGGAGTTAGAAGGACAAGTTTGACGAAAAATGTGAGACAAAAAAAAGTTTTTCGAAAATTATTGATGTTCGCTGGCGAATACCTCGGAAACTATAACACATAGAAAGAAAATGAATATAAAACGTCTTGTAGGAAATTTAATTATCTTTTATTTTGTAGAGAATACGTTTTACTGAAAGACGCACCGTTTCCGAGTTATAAGCAAGAAACCGAAAAGAAGGACCTTTCCACCCCCCTCCGCCCCTGAAGCGACAGGTCTAGGGGCGGGGACTTTTAGTATCTTTGCCTCCTAACTACCCCCAACACATTCCTCAAGAGAAAAATTCTCCCCTTTTCCATGTCCTCTATAACCCCTTCGTTGACTGGACTATATAGTTTGGCCAAAATTGCGGTATTCCACATTTGACTAATTTGCAGTACTAATACAAAGAATCTTTCATTCTTTACTTTCTTGCTGATAGTAATTCCATTATCCGCATTAGTAGAATTATTATTCATTTCCTCACAAAAATATTGAAGAGTCTAATTGAATAGGGGGATAAGTGCCAAAAAATCTAAAATTGATATTTTTACATAAAACGGTTGTAAGTGCCATGCTTTATGTCTCCTAAAAACGGCCAAGTACCAAAAATTCATTTGTACGTACAATTACCTCATATAGTGTACACGACTGAACAAGTCTGTGATTGTTTTCTTCTAAAAAAGTTAATATCTACTTTTAAGCTTTGCATATCCAAACTCTCCATTATAAAAGTGACCCAAGATCAACTAGCTACGTATACACAAAAATATATTACTAAAATAGGGGCATGGAACAAGAGCAATGTTTTAAAGAAAAATGTTAATAAAACCGATCGTAGAACTATCCACTTGCGTTTGCAAGAACACAAACCTAACCTAAGTGAAGAAAAGAAGAAGAATTTAAGAGCTATGATACCGTTTTCAAAATTACCAGAGCACAAACAATTTTACCAAGAAATGACAAATTAGTAAATGGCAGTAAAAACCGCAAAAAATACAAATGGCACTTACCCCATTTCGCAGTTTTTTTTTATAAAAACGTTAAAGATTTGTATATTTGATGTTCCATTATAATATACTCGTAAGTTTCTTCTGTTTGTAAGATTCATATTTACATATGTATTCATACAGGTTAACACGTTTAACAAAATAAAACAGTTCATTGTTACTACTGAAAATTTTCATTTTTGGCACTTACCCCCTTATTCAATTCTATTCTTCAATTGTTGAAACATCTAATTTAGAAAAATCTATTGATTAATGCGCAGAAGGCTTTGAGTGAATTTTGATGAGTCTACTTGTACAAATAAGTAGTTCCAATCAGGGGCGGTGTTATACTTGTTTGTAGAAATATTCCAAGGTATCAAGACATGTTATTAAGCAATGCACTACAGAACAATTATCTTTATACTTTAAAATGATTTTCAACTATTATACAGTTATATAGAATCTCAACATACCTAACTTTTACTTTTTTTTTAAGTGTAATATTCCATATATTTACATACATACATTTTTAATAGAAACGGTTTATGGACAATCAATCTGATAAGGTATTTTGGGGTTTTTTAGGAACTTTAATGCTTTATGTTTTTATATTCTAGTAATTTTGTTTGGAAGAAACCACCTTCCCATTTGAACATCAAGATCACATAACCTCGAATTTTAAGTGGTCAATGAGACAGTCTGATAACTCGATCCGGTAAACAAAGTCTTGTTTGAAGAAATGGCATTATATTTCGTTACAAAATTGATTTTTTAGTTCCTGAATATATCACGGTCTGCTATTTTAGATCTTACTGTTTAGATAACCCCACAAGAAAAAAAATCAAAATTTGGCGATTTTGGTGATTGTTCAATAATTCAAGACGATTTTATCCCAATGACCAGGACGCAGATCTACCCAACATCATATCATGGTAGTTACGTTTGAAAATATTTAGATTACGTTCTCGAAATAAGATGAATTAGGAGGCGCTGAACTCCAACAATATGACTATTCTCATGTATGTTCCTTGTCAGGATTATTTTTGCAAGATTATATTCTTGAGGTACTTGTATCCTCCTCAGGTCACGCGACATTATAAAGTACTGCTGTTTCTGATCTTGACTGACTTATGTCCTACCATATTCTGTTTGCCTGGCCCTCTACTGCAGTTTTTCAATTCTTCACAGGATCATTATTACGCAGCAGAAGAACAAAATTTATCACGTCTGTACCCTCGATACGTATTTATTACTATGTTGCTTTCACTTAGGTCTATCAAGGTAAAATATTAAATTATGTAGCTGGCTATACTATTCATTTGTGTTTAGAGTCTTTGATACCACTCTATAAAAGAGGAGGGATATTTGGAAATATCTTCCAAAAATGACTTATAGGAGATACAATTTCTTTGGTGCCTGCAAATTAATAAGATAAGGTGTACTTAATCATATAGAAATTAATTTTTTGAGATTATTAAAATTGAACTAATTTTATTAAGATTAACTGTCTATCAGCAATTTTAATAAACTAAAAAAGCTTGAATATGATTGGATAGCATGATCTGATAGGCCTAATAATTGACAAATTGAATTCGTTGTCATGTACTTGTTTTTGTCTCAATTAGAATTAATTTTGCAGTTAATGTATTCAATTAATTGTTATTATTTGTATTCGATGATTGGAGCACATTATTAAAATTTGTCATTTTACGGTTGAACTTTAACGCATTATTTATTAAAAAACAGAAATCTTGTGCGTTAAGATATTTAACTATAGTAAATCTAGAAGCTTATACAGATTTGTTGGGTCTTCGATTCCTTTTTGAGGAAATCCACTTTTAGTAGTTCTTTTTTAAGTAAAAGCTTTCGTGTTACACAAAGTGTGCTCAAGAGAAAAACGTACATACACAAGATGAAATACGCCTGTATTTTTATGTTGAAGTAGTGTTTTCAAAGGTAATTAATTTTCACCGAGCTGGCTGTTTATAAAGATAAATGAAATAAAAGCTCCGAAAACAAGATGTTATGTTTAGTAACATGAAAATATAATTTCTTTTTAATAGAAGTAGAAACCACAGCTTATTGAGAATTAGATTTTTAAGGTGAATTTAATATAAACAAAGCAATACAGGGTGTTTCAAACAACACCGAGAAATTCCTCATTCTTTGTTCCGGCGTTTTGTTGAATTCCGCTTCGATAGAATTTATTGATGCAGGATGCTCTATTTGCAAGTAGTACTTCTCGATCACTCTGCATAACGAACATGTGCAGTTTTAGAATACATGAATTTTAAAATAAAGAAAGTTAACAGGTTTAAGTGAATGTATTTTGTTTGTGTTAATCAGATCATCTCGAACGCTTAAACTAATAAATATAATCTCCAGGTAATCAGTTCTTTTATATTTTACTTAGCTGTATCTGCTTTTTTTATTGTAATCTCTTATTTATGACAAATACTACCCAGAGAGGCTACTCTGGTGCAACTTAACATAAATTATATTAGAAACGGTTTTGCGGTATTTCTCTTTAATGATTTTTCTTTCAAAGGGGTTTTTGAATGTTGAATCAGTATCATTTTCTTCAGGGCTTTAAGAAATCTAAATGTGTGCCGTTTGCATGATGAACAATTTATCGCTAATGAGACATATGTGCTGAAAAAGGAAATGCATGGACTTGCACTGGATACGTCAACAAAATTAGTTAAATTAAAATAATTGCTTTTGATATTTCATATAATGAATTTTACTAGAGAAAGTACACTATAAGATGATTTATACGAAAAAGTTCTTCACACAAAAAGCATGCTATTGAAATTTTGTTAGTTTTTTACAAAATACTTGCTTCAAATTATTATTTTTAAAACAAGACCAATCAATTGGATTTTTGAAATTCTAAATCCTCTAATTCAATTTGCTCATTAAGTATTTAAATCCACTCTTATGAAACAATATATTAATTGTTAGTTGTTACATCTAGTTCATTCTACTAATCACTTTGCATAAATAACTTGATTGCTAAACCGTAGTTACTGTTAACTACCTTATTGGAATGCCAAACACTCGATTAACTAAATTCAGCTATAATCGAAGTTGGATTCACTTGTGCGCCTGGAGATATTTGAATAAATAAGTTAGTGAACAAGATGAAAAAGAATTACTATATCTAGAATATGAAAACAATATCAATCATTCGATGGTTGTATACTATAAGAAATCTTGCTTATCAATTACAACAATCTTAATTGCACATCTTTTCAGTAATATTTTTCAATTAGAAGAGATACTGTTGTCAAGTTTAAACTCGTATACAATACGCGGATTATTAAGGCTTTCTGTGATATTAAGATTTTTGGTTTACTAATCTTATACAAATAGCTGTTAGTTAGACATCTTAACAAAAATAAAGTTAGCCTTTTCAGAGTTATAACTAAATTTAATAAAAAAATCAAGTTTTATTTAGTTGAGAATGTCAGTTTTATATTTCTGATGAATCATTTTACGGATTACAAAATACAGTCAGCATGGGTTTTTATTAATAATGCTCTGATAAATTAGAGTTTGCTTAAATAGTTTTGCCATCGTAATTCACTTTGAAGAGTTGGAAAATCTGGGTATGGGACTTTGGGTTTACCTGGTTCGTCAATTTACCAATAACCAAAGTTACTAGAATGCTTAATAACGAAAAACATTAAATGCCATTAGTTATTGCCAGCTAAAAAAAGATACTAGGGCAAAGCAAAATAACGTGAACAGATCATACTACAAGGCTGTATCTGCCGAACCGAGTCATAAATCCAAACATCCGTTTCAGTGCCATCGTTGCCAACGATATAGACATAGCCACTATCATCTTAATTTGCGATGCGTAAAATGTACTAATAACCATATGACTATTGACTCTCAAAACAAAGAAAATACACGAAGAAAACCAAAATATGCTAATTATTGAATTGCTGGATTACACGGCGAATTGTAAAGGATGTTCATATTTGACTAAGGGCTGCTATTTCTATCGTTAATTAACTTTAATGGGAGGTTTATTGCTATGGATATCATTGTGATATTAGGACATGTAACAATTCGAAATAACAGAGAAGCCAAAAAAGGTTCGAGAGTTGTCGCAATAATGTTCAAAAGGAATATTACGTCACCCCTATTGAAGTGTTGTACAAATGATTCGACAAAATGAATCTAATATTGAGTTAACTTGTGTTTATAAATGTTTTACCTTGTCCTTAACTCAAAAAGATATAAGAAGTATTTTTAGTTCTAATAATTCTGCCTTACCCGTAGAGGATTTGAACTGTGAGAACACGATTTAGGGGCGTAATCTAAAAGCTGTTGAAATTTACTACATAATGTGCAATCTAAGTATTTGCCCCATTTGATCCTGACACCTTAGACATATCACTGTATAAAAATCTCGTGGGACCAATTCATCAACAGTAATTCAGAACTAGACTCTGACTATTTTTGATTTCTTCTAACCAAGTTCAAATAATGAATTATTTCCTAAATTAATTAACGAATCAATTAGAATACCAACAACTTACCAACGGCTAAACATAATAGATCAGAATTCTTTCAATATAATTAACACGATCAATGATAAAAACAGAACAGGAAAGAAAGATTCAAAACACTAAAGTAAATGTTAAATTGTCAAATACAGGAAACAAAAAAGCACTAGAAACATATCACATCCAAAAGTATCAATTGTAGTTAGAGCATATACATCCTTTGCTATTTATTTAGCAAGAGCAATCAAATTAACAACGATATGTGTAAGCATAAGCGTCATTCTGACGAGATGGAACTACCTCACCAACTGAAATATCAAGTAAGTAATTGCAAAACTACGTATAAAAAAGTAATGAGTAGTTTTGAAAAACCTTACTACCTTATTACCTTACTTAGCAACTTGGACGAAATAGTATTTAGAAAATCTAAGAAAGATCCAACTATGTCTTTTAATTATTGTCCGACTAGTTTGCAATGTACTTCGGAAGTAATTATCATTCAACCCAACAAATTGAAGATGGCTTCGAAAAGAACATGTTCACCACCATGACCTTCCTTGATATAACCACAGCCTTGCATAGCATTTTGGATAAACGCTTACCATACAAATTAGACGCCATCGGACTTACTTCCATATTACCGTATCAACGTAGCGACATCGTTCCTAGCAAACCGCCAGTTTTCCGTTACAATAAATGCTGCGCTGTTATCATTAAGAGCTGTCAACTCTGAAATTCCGCAAACTTTTTGTTAGGTTTTTGTTTAACATTTACATAAGCGATATCAAGGAACAACTTTAGGCATGTTTGCCGACGGCATTAGAACAATCTGTCAGCAACCTTTAATCAAGGTCAAAGAATTATGGTTTGACAAATGATACTTAAAAATCAATTCCGATAAAACCGAAACAAAAATCTTTATGTTAAGAAAATTTACAAATTCTTCTATTTTATGTGTGTAATCATCCATTCGCTCATTTCGTAGAATCGCCTGGACAAAAGTGTTAAGTAGCTTGATATTTACTTAGATCAAAATCTTAAATGGAGTTAGCATATCAATAAGAAACTCGAAGAAGATTATACTAGATTGGGTATGCTGTATTTACTATCTAATTTTTAACCGCTTCTTATTCCTATTACTTACGGTTGCCAAGTGTGGGATTTCAAAATAGTCAGATTTACTATGAACTGCACAGTCTATAGAAGACTTTATTAAAAACCCATGTCTTCAGTACAATCCATCTCTGTCCAAGTGCAAACTAGATAAAAAAGACATTCATAATCGCACTAAAAGAAAATTGCTAGACTGTAATCTAATAATACTAATATTGTAACAGTACTCTTCGACCATGACTGTCGTTGCCTGGGTTTTTGCTTTGGGGGCCTCGATCTCGGGAGCTGTGCGGTGGGGTAAAGTTCATTCTAGGACTAATTTTCTATCTTTGAAATGGGTTTCGCTTCATTTGGTTCGGTCTGACCGTTTTCCGAGAATAATAATTATAAAGTATGTAACCGGTAAAATTGTTCTTAACCTCTAACAAGTACCATAATATGGAGTGAATCAAAGTTACTTTTGAGAAAACCAAGATTTTGTTGATGCCTTTTAAATAAGAAGCAATTATGTTTTTGAAAAGCTTTCTTTTTTGAATTGTAATTCTTTTCATTCGGAATAACAGTTATTTTAATTGAACTTTTGAATATTTTCCAAGTTAGTTTCGTTTAATAAATCTTCATTAAAAATTCTGTCAATTAAAAAATCGAGCATTTAAAGCTCGTAAGTATCAAAAGATAGAAACAGGAGATGACATCCCTCAAGAATGGGACATATCCCACATAATATCGATCTACAAAAAGGAGACAAAAAGTGCTGCCATAACTACCGCTGCATTAGTATCATACCGACGATGGCTAGATTACTCGAAAGAACTAAGTGGTTTCAGACCGGGACGATCATGTCTAGATAACATTTGCGTAGTAAGACAGATTATAGAAAAAAACAAAGCAAAAAATAAAGAGACGCACATGACTTTTGTAGATTTACAAAACACGTATGACGATGTGCCGAGACAAAGACTCTGGTCAGCTATGAGACGAATAAACATCAACGACAAGTGAATAAAGGTGATAATAGTTATTTACGCAATAAGTGGGATACACACATTATTATAGCACGAACATGGAAATTGCGCAAACGAGGGCGTCAGTCCGAGTTTTGCGTAACCATGTGAGTGCGATAATAGTGTATTCCACGAATTGTGTACAAAATTTTATGTAGAACCGTTAAATCTTTTGCAAATAAAACCATTTTTGCTGCTCTCAATCATGCAACAGTGTAAACAGTAAACAAATTTGAAAATATTATCGCACGTGTGCGGTAATCTGAAACATTACGTTATCCTAGAGAGTGCGATTTATAAGATATATCTCACAGTTGTACATAAAAAAACTATACACTAATACAGTAGGACGAATCAAACTAGGCAATAAATTAACTAGAAGATTTGAGGTATCGAAGGGATTGAAACAAAACTGTACGTTGTTACCGGTTCTGTTATTATATACGTGGAGCAAACGCTGGAGAAATGGCACAGAAAATTCGGAGGAATGGGAATAGCGATAGGGGATACGATATTGCACTCTCTCATCTTTGCAGATGATCAAATAGTTTTTGCGCTGGATGAGGAAGATATGACCTACATGGTGAGAAAATTGAAAGAGGGATACATACAGTGGGGAGTAAATATAAATATGGAGAAAACAGACTATATGTGTGTGAGAAGACAAAAGAATAACGTAAACATAGATGAAGAAACGATTAAAGCAAGCACAGAATATAAATACTTGGGTACAATAATATCAAACACGGGAAAAATAGACAGAAACGTAGAAGAAAAAATAAGAAAGGGGAGGAGAGCCACGAAAGCCCGACATGGAACGATCTGGAATAGACACCTCACGAAGGAAACAAAAAGAAAAGTATTCAGTACGGTGATAGAAAGTATAACAACATATGAAGGAGAACATTAACGAACAAACAGAGATACAATAAGAATACAATACAATACACCTGTAGCGTAGGGATAAAATTTGGAGGGAAAATAGATGGAGAGAAATGGAGGTAAAATCTTCGATTGCTAGTAGACTAGAGAACAGAGCTCTAAGGTGGTACGAACACGTTAGTCGGATGGGAGAAGGTGGTCGAAAAGGATTTTAAAATGGTCACTAAGAGGAAGAAGAAGAAGAGGACGATCAGCCGTAAAATGGAAAACATATACTATAATAAAAACGATGGAAGGGAAAGAGTTAGAAGAAGGCGACTGGAAAAATAGAACATATTGGAATCTGAGAAGGGCAAACCTCTAAGGGGAAAAGTAATATCAAATTCCTTGTAATAATTTTTATAAATCTTTTAGGGTTTTTTCTTTAGTATGAATATTTTTATATGGTTTTCTTTTTGTATACTCTTCCAAGGTGTGTTTCTCATGAATTTGCTGTGAGGTTTGTTTAGGATATTTATCTGTTAAATCTCACTTTATGAGTAGATAATGGCAATTACAGAGTAAGCTTTTGAGTCAATTAATTTGGAGATTTGTATGATATTGTTTGCCGGAGCAGCTACATAATAAATGAAGTTTTAGATTAACCTTTTTTGGGCTTCTTCTTATCTTACAATATAAATGAAGCGCATTATTAGATCTAACTAACATTGAAGTTTGAAATATTTTTAAATATCTTTAATAATCTTGCACATTTAAAGAGAACTTTGTCTTGTTGTGAACAAAGCTAGTAGTTTCACGCACTTCTAGTATAATTTTCTTCAATATTGAAATTTTTTGATTTATGTATAGTATAGTCTGTTTCAATATTATAGAATGCAGAGTAGGTTTTAAGATAATATTTTTGTAACAGCGTACTTTGAAGTTTCGCTAAAGACCATTAAATAAATATTTGTAGGTTAAAGGTCTGTCAGTTGTGTCATCTTTTTAAGTGAACATGAATCGTCACTATATGTAGTGATTTTTGTACTTTTAGAATTTAAACCTGAATTTGCTGTATGTTGTACGTACCTACACTGCAAAAATGAGGTAATGTCAGAGCCTACTCTGAGTTCTATTATACTGAAATAAGCGATATTGAATTTATTTATTTGGTCAACGTCAGTCTTGAATTTACTTGATTTAGGTCACTTTTGAAGTTGACTTATGTCAGTGTCAAGTTTGAACTTATGAAACTTAGTACTAAAAATAAATCATTTATATTTTGTTCATGTGCATATTTCTTCATTTCATTTCTGTTATAAATTAAACCAAGGCTTAACAATTGATTTTAACATCGTAGTTATGAATATTGTATCTAAATTATTTCAAATTAACATATTTTCATATGTACAGTACATATAATATAAAATTCTACTTAGTTCCCTTCTCTTATAAATGTGAAATACTTGTTTAATAAATCTTGTATTTGTTCATTACTTATTTGTTATAATTGGTTTCCAATCTTACCATTATATTTATATTATTAGATACCTAGATTGGTGGCGCCTAGAATGCATAAAGCAAAGAGGAGTAAAAGTAATTTAGTTATACCCATGACTCATAGTCTCTCTGAGTTGATTTGGTTACATTCGAAAGTTATAAACTCCTTAATATTAATACTAAAATTCTAATTTTCTTGTTAATTGTAAAGCCTTGAGAAGAATCTAAATTACCATAAACATGTGTAGCTGCAAATGCTGATCTGGTGATAATTAAAAAAGAACATGTAATGCAAGAGTATTAAAACTCCTTAAAGTGGAAAATTTATTTTTAAAATCTAATATATAAAACACTTTATCATATGCTTGCAATTTCTTCTTTTTCACAAATTTTCTACACTAAAATTGATTAGACTGAAGAATCGATAAAAGCTCATTATCTCCCATTACTTATTTTTTAATCAATTTCTGTATAATTAATTACACTACTAAAGGATGTCTTTATTTCAGAAAAACTAAAAGATTAAACGACATTTTCTTTATTTTGGTTGTAATTTTTAGTAATCTTAAATGTAATTAACAAAAATAATTTATTATTTGCAGAATACTTTCCGTTTTTAAATAGCTGTGGCAAATTCTTTTACAAGAATCAGACTTATTTCGAAAGTTAGTTCTATAAAATCTTTCAAATAAATTTAAGATTTTTGACTTTTTCCTACAACAGACAAATACGTTTCGACTTTCCTTGATCTTGGTGCATTAGGAAAATTCTTTTCACTGTGTACTACACAAGTACTTTTTGCGTTCAAAGATTCCTTTAAATGCTCTATCGGTGGAATCGGGTTAGGTTACAGAGGTAGATGGGAATTGGGAAGACACCGATGAATGTTCCGAACGGGGCTCGCCAGCAACGACGGCCCGCTCTACAGACAGCGACGGTGCCGGATAAG
>VTPC01000904.1:3711-15062 GCA_011009095.1 Ignelater luminosus
ACTGTAAGCAAAACCAAAAGCACGCTCTTCGTCGTTCACATCTTCTCGGCCCTCTGAGAACATTTTGTACCACCGATAAACGTTGCTTCGGTCCAAGGTAGCTTCACCATATGCCACATTCAACATTCGGAATGCGTCCGCGTACCTAGTTTCGTTTTTCACAGAAAATTTGATACAGATTCTTTGATCCATTTTTTGGAATAGGCAAAAATCGAAGACGAACCAAAACACGTCCAAGCAAAACAGCTGTCAAAAATTAACTGAACATTCAAAATGGCCGAACTTGTTGGCATAAGTGAGCGACATGAGTACCAACATAACGCCACAAAAAAATCGAAAATCGAATATACGTAACCCGCGGAAATTCAAAATTCGCGATACTTTTTGAACAGACTTCGTATTACTAGCAAGACTTTGCAACTTGAATTATATTCATGAGATTTCAATAAATAATCAATAATCCCCTGTCAATTGATTTTTAAATAAAATCAAAATAGCCTGATTGTTACGACTGAAAAAATCAACTTTACATCATACATAAAACTGCGCAATATCATCTTGTTAATTTGTAGAGGTATAACATTATCTCCAATCAAGTAATAACTCAATAATCTGTGCTAGATTACGAAAAGATCAATTATGCCAGAGGTTATCAATTTTGTAAACTATGTTACATTCATTATTGAGAATTCGAGAATACAGTTGAATTCCAATTCCTAAGTTGAACTGTAAGCGTAGATGTGTTACTTACAAGAATATTTGTTATAGGGAAACTCATAAAAGCAACATGAATTTTGTATCAAATACAGTCGACAGATAATACAAATACAGAAACAATTCTGAATAGTGAAGAAGGACATGTAAACCAATAGCGTAACAGACGGGCATGACAAAAACAAATCTAAACTATACATCAAAGCAACGATCTCTTTTTAGTTGCTATACAAAAATAGATAAGGTCAAAAGTTCTAAAATTCTAAAAATTGAAATAAAAATATCTAAGTAAAACGAAAATTTCATTATAAAGCACATCCAAAGAGCAGGTACAAAATGGCTTCAAAAGCATTTTCTGGTCTATTTGATGGTTATGCACCAACTAATAGTGTCTGGAGTAAAATATTCAAAGACTATCTTGTAACCAAATATTTCAGCTAAGGGTAAGTTCTAGCCAGTAGATCTTCGACGTTCCACAGAGAACGCCGAATTCAGTTAAACAGCAATTTATCCATAAGTCATTTTTTGTCAGCATTCTGCTTCAACATGATTATGCTATTTCAGACGTTTTCGGCAGTTTTTATATGAAAGATTGTTTTGCATGAAACTAGCCAAAATTTAAAAATACAAATTTGGATTTCAGTAACAAAGAGGCGGCTTGCTCATATGAACATTATGTAAAACATGCCTCGCCGATTGAAGAGTATCGATTCTTATAGTAAAACTAGGTATATAGGATATTTTGGCAAGTGATCTAGAGATGTTTGCCATCCCTGTCCTAAACAAATATTCCTTGTTTACATCAGTTTGTTTAGTTTTGATCTGCATCAACTATGGGTATATTATTCTTTAATCTTAGATTGAAGTATTACTTTGTCTATTGTCATTTTTGTACATTTTCTGTAAATAAAATCCTTAAGGAATTGCAAAATCAGTAAGTCTAAATCCAAACTTTTACAGGGAAAAATTTTTAATACAAAATGAGAGCTAGATCAAAACGTTAATTTAGCGATTATACCCTACCTAAAAGAATTTGCTTTACAAATAAAAAAATGCACTTAGAACCTTATCTCTTCGGCATAAGATAGGAGTTCTAAATTCAAAATGAAAAAGTCACTTGAAACATTATAGATCGAACAGAAAAAAGTCATTATTTCTTTGTTCCATTAAAACTTTAGAACCTATAACTCAACCAACAAGCTTTTTCTTCCTAAAAACCTTTTTTCTAAAAGTGTACGCGTCCTTAGAAAAAATTAATTCTAATGCACTTAAGTATAATTATGAATAGGATTATTCACTGAGCTCGCTTTTCTCACAACCCATTTAAGATTGATCTTCGTTCTAGTAAAATGCTTCTGCGATTTAGTTACAAGCTGCATTAAAACTAAACAGAAATGTAAGTGACGCTAGCAGTACTAGCATACAGAGTGACGCACAAAACGCACAGAACCTCCATTACGTCGTGGTTATCGAAACATCTAATTATTAAAATTCCAAAACCATACCTCTTATGTAGGTTTTTGCAGGACTTGCTTCAGAACTTAATCCACCCTGAGGCAAACTTCGATTTTCGCCTTCTCTCATGCCATAAGAGAGAATACAATACTAGAACAATTTTAATCTTTAAACTGAGATATTTCTTGTTACCCGAAATGTACAGTATTTATTATTAAAATAATTAAATGGCTTTAGCATTTTGAAAGGGTTACACTCATTGTGTTTCTGCTCAAGCAGATTAGTATTTTTTACAAATTAAACAGAGCAGTCCAGCTTCTGCAAATACAATCCCATCAAGAATTCGTTTAAACCTTGCGACACTATTCAATCGTTTTTGTTTTTAGACACTAACATTATAATAATATTTTAGCTTCCTACCTGTTTTCTGGACTCTGGAGCGTCTTCTGTTTAGTTTCTGTTGCTACCATTTCCTGTTATGTTGTTACAACATCCAGTAAAAAAAAGTTACTTTCAATTACAACTGTCCCAGCAGTATCAATAAAAGTCATTACTGTATATCGTCTTGTTCTCTAATAGAAAACCCATGAAACTTACACTACACAATTTTGTTTTTATTCTTACTACAAATTTTTAATTTTTAATGCTAAAAAACCATTAAGATATTTAATAAGAAATTTTATTAAAGAGATTCACAACTTTCTTAAAATACCCGAAAGACTGAAACAGTGATCGTACAAACACTAAAATTTTAAATTCCTTTTGAGTGGCGTACTGATAAGTCATAACAAATTTTATTGAAAACAGTTGTTAGGTTATCGGATTTTACTTCCAACTGGTTTATTTCCTCGACTTGATAGTTCATTTTGTTTATTTTTAAACACCTGCCAAATTCTTTATCTTTAAAGTGAATTCCTTTACCATATCGCTATCACGATATTATTGTACTAACCTTAATAATAAGAACAAACACATTTAAATCAGAGACCCACAATTTTGTTTTAATAATAATGTTTAGCTTTCAATTTTTCAAAAAGATTAATTTTATTAAATCACTAGAAATTATAACTTTTATTTTAAAGTGTTATCCATAAAATAATTTTGCTTAAGCTCTCTAACGAGGCTTGACTGGCCACCACTAAAAAGTAGCACAACAGTTTATAGGTTGTGTTAGCATAACATACATTGTGTCTAAGCTACGCCCTACGGAAAGATTTCACAGCCTACTGGGAACTTAAATTTTAATGATCGCATGTTATAAAGGGTGCATCTTTTGTATTAACCATCTGCTTAGAATTGATGATAAGATGCAGATGCAGATCCGATAAAACACCATAATTCCTTTTATTTAGCCTTACAAATAAAACGTTTGATGCTGAAGTTTAAAAGCAAACATCTGTATTATTGTAATAACAAACTAAAATTTCCAAAACTAAAGTTTCCATCATTGGTGGTTTTGTATTACTCGACCTAAGTTCTTCTATACTAAGATGTGAATTCTGAGACTTATTGCTTTTTCAAAAAGACTTTAAAAGGAACAGGAATTATCATTTCAATTTCATTTTCACTTGTTCCTAACTGATATCTATTCCAATAGTAAAGACGAGGTTTCCTCCTCTGATAAACTTTCTCAGTTCACATTACATTTTTCATATGAATGAACTTAATATCTGAGTGTTCCTTTCAGTTCTAAGTATATCACATTAAGATCCATCTTTTGCTTTTCTATATGCCGGAAGATGATGGAGCTTTACAGTACTATTACAGCTAAATCACACAAAATCAATAAAAATTGCTAATTAAGATGTCAGTGACCCCAAAAAAATCGACAAAGTTTGCACGATTCTTTGATTGATTTCAGAAAAAGGTCAACTTATATCTAGCAGTTATACCTTTCTACTAATTGTAAGTTAAGCTAATACTAATAGTAAAAAACCACTAGAAACGCAGGATCAGAATAGCGATACAATAAAAATTTGAATCAACCCAGCAAATCCTGACCATTTTGAGTCTATTTTTAACTAGGAGATTTTGGTGGTGAAGATTAATGTTTCAGTTCTTTCTATTAAAAGCACATGATTTAGGAACTGTTAAAAAAGAAGTTCTTTTGGAGAGGATTGAGAAACCCCTAAACATTAGAACAATTAAGTATTGTTTCAAGATTTAGCTTTTGGAGATTCTGTGTATGATTTATATTTTAAGAAAACAATTAAAAAAATATTTATCCATTATCCTCCGACCTAGAAGACTTAAAGAAAATGTAATTACTTGTAAGAAAAACTTTGTATGACCAATTCACCAAAGTCAAACCGAAATAGAAAACAAGGGCAATTAGGCATGCCTGAGTAGTTGGAACTGTCAAAGGGCTGTAGTCGAAATGATTAGTTCCAGCAATCGGAAAAAATCTCCCATCCGTTCTTTGACAAAACAGCGCTCCCAACGACAACTACCAACCCGATAAGGCATATACTGAAGAGCAAGAAAACAGATTTTATGCTTTTATCTTAAAATCTCAATAAAAATTTCATATAAAACCTTCACTTCCATTTGGTTACACCATACATACACCAATGAAGGCAAACACAGGGACTTCATCTTATGTATGTACTCAAAAAACATTGAAGAATACTGCCCTAAACGGAAGTTCACAGATTTACGCAATAGAAGTAAAAGAGGTAATTACCATTTTTTATATATATATATTAATAAAACATCGAAGATTATCTCGTGAGAAATCATTTGATCCTCTGATCCAATACAATGGAGTGGCAAAATTAAGAATACGATAAAATATCAGTAAAACACTCAACCTTATATGGTTCACTAAAATTCGTCAAAATAACTGGAAAATTGTTTGGTCAATAATAATCTAAAGAGAAATTCTATTTAACTTCCCTTGTTTTATAGATAATCTTAAAAAAGGAAATTTTGGTTCTTCAGAAACTTCCTTATTATTGGTAATTTCTAAAATCTGTGAAGACTTCTTACAAGCTACTTTTGTGTCTAATACTTTAAACCTATTCAGATCTTCATATGACGTTTTGACTTTCCAGAGTCATCATCAGATGCAGTTGTTCTTACGGATGTAAATTGGATTTTGCTATTGTTTGATGGGGAATTTTATGTAATTGTCCCACACGTGGAACTCGTTCTGGAAATACTAAACAACAAAGAATAGAAACATGTTACATTGCTTGACTGTCAGGTTGTCATTTAAATTAACAAATGAACAATTCCTATCAATGCCTGCTTAACCATTACACTTGTTGACTGAAATTTTAAGGGTTGTAGGTATCAATGGTTACGAACTCCGTGCGGTCGAAAGTGTTCGTTGCAGGAAAAGCTGTAAGCGTAGATCTTTCAAATATATATAGCATTCTATTTTAAAAAAAACTCCATATCTCAAAAGCTATTGAAAATAGGCGTGACAAGTATGGGTTCGGTTTGAAGATACTACCCAAAAATAAAACAAAAAATACAGCATTCCATTTAGAAAAATTCCATACGACGTCATAGTTCGAAAGGGGATGGCGTCACAAACAAGCACAGCACTTTAAAAACATCGAAATATAAAATAAAAATTGACCTGTTTTAGAATTTTTCAAAAATATCATTCGTTTTGAAATTACTGATTTTATTCCATAAGTAGTTTTCGCCCTGTATATTTAGAAGACGAAATGCTACATATACAGTGTGTCCCAATTTCGATGCTCACTATTGGGATCTCGAACATTGTAAAAGATACGAAGTCGGTTAAATTAGAAAAGATTTGGTTATTTTGGAGATCAGTTTACTTATGCTTTTGTTTTTTTTTTAGAAAAATTCACGGCTATACTAGATATTTGCTAAACCGAAATTATCTTATTTTTTTTAAGTGAAATATCTAAGGAACGAGCAAAGATAGAAAAGAACAGCAAAGAGGGTGTTTTAAAAAATTTACTCAGAAACACAAAAAAATTGTTTTCGCACTTGTCTTTTGTTTTACTTCGGCGGTGAAACGTAAATCCAAATTTTTTCTAATGTGGACACACTGTATATCACTAAAGTACAATATTGTAACAAATGCAACTACTAAGGAGTTTCAATAGATAAATGATTTACGATAACTGGTATGTTTACCTTATCTTTAATAATTTCTAAGCACAGTTTTGAGTTCTATTGGTAGTCACGGATGTGTCATTTGAATTGGATTACAAAAGGGATGGGACAAGCGCGCTATCCTGCATAATAATCACAACTAATGTTTCCTGCGTTGTTCAAAGATTTATCTATGCGTATGTTTGAAACAAAAAGCTGAAGATTTGACCTACCTCACGATCTATTATTTAAAACAAAGTTGAAGACAAGTCTTTTCCGGCGCGAACTAAAATCGCTAGTCATCTAGTTATACGATATTTTGCACGTTAGTTTTTACTAGAGATTTAAACTGAATACAAAGAAGGAACAAGAAACAAAGCTAATAATTAATCATTATAATTATTAAAGCCCTGGTTGCATAAAAAGTAAAACGGAAACAATAGAAATTTAGATTTAAAGTTAGTATCAGTAAGACAGTATTACGAAGAGTTCAATTTGTTATGCAATAATAAACTCACAAAATGGATTTTCCATAGTTTAGAAGTACAGAATTTACTGCCAGATTTAGGATCAACTTGAGTGATTAAGTGTCCTTAGGTTGATGCTTTTTATAGCCTTAAAACTTTCAGCAAAACTTTCTACTGTTTATAACAAAGGATAGATGAGAATAAAAACGTTGCAGAATATTTAAGTAGCTACAACCTGTACCACAGAGGGTATTTTAATGAACATGTGCCATAAAAACTGTTATTGACGTTAGTTATTAAACGCAGAAATTATCAAGGTGATATAAATGCACTTCTGCATAAGAGAAATCATTCTAGCATTTATCAATGTAATAATCTTGATGATTAACCTTTAATACATTAAGCAATCACCATCTTCGATGCTACGAAAGGCCGGATTAGGGATATATCAACGTACTATATTAAATCTTCTCTCCATCGAATCTTAATCTCCAAGAACCGAAATTGATCTAATTAATTCCTGATTATAATATATCTTTAAAGGAAAATTACCTAAAGTAAGTACATTTCAAAGATATCAGTTACTTTGCCTTGGAACTTTATCAAAGCATTCCATTTAATATTCGTAAACATACATTTGCGTTTATAAGAAACTCCATTAGAATGAGTAAAGCCGTCTGCTTATGTAATGAAAAGCAGCGCCAAGTCATAATTCTATTAAAGTAAAATGGGCTTCCCCTTAGCAAGAGAACTCCTACAATCCTTCAGAATAAATAATTCCACACATAATGCTCGCTGGAGCGACAAAATACCGTCCATTCAAATGCTAAAACACTCGACAGACAAATCACACCACTAAAATACCACCTAAACGTATTCGTATAAAAGCATGCCCAAAATCCACACATTTATCTAGATATAAACCGTTTTTTCCAAATGGTCAATTAATTATACGAGAGTAAATTGGATAGATCGTCAAGGGATAGGTCTTCTCGAAAGCAGTAAACATCTTAATTCCTTGAAAATGAAATGATTTCCCCGCAGAAGTTTGGAATTTATTAAACGCTCCTTGCTTTATTTTCACAATACTGCATTCTATTCTAATATGGAAACTGACGTGACCGTGTTGATACTGGGGAAATTTGTGCCAGTAGAAAACTGGTGGGAAGAAGATGCTGTTGAATGTAATATAAATGATTCCTATCTAAGCTCTAGAAAGATTTACAGCCTTAACACAACAAGGTTTTCTTACACCTGTTTTCCATACCTGCTGGCGGTATTTACATACACACACTGACAGCCAGCTTTAAAGATAAAAGGGGTTAACTTCGAATCGTAATGAATAATGATATTTCGTTCCAAAGAAGGAAAAAATATGCAAAGCATTGAAAAATAAATCATTCTGGCAGAAGAAAAATAAATTTAAAAATATGTCTTTAACACACTTGCGTTTATTAAAAAAAGAAAAGATTAATTGCAAATTCAGTTTAGAGCAGCAAGGTGGGCGTATTTTACAAAAGTCAATTAAAGCATTTATTTAATTTACTAATTAAACTTTTAAATAAAATTTATTGCCGAAACTTTGACGTTTACTGTAAAATTTTTTTGAACAAACAGTATTACATATTATTAAAACTTCTAAACATTGGAGAAGGTATTAAAATTTCACATTTTAGTTATAGTATCAATGCTTTATGGAGACGTGCTATAGCTTCCCAAGGAAGTTTGATAATTAGTTACTTTTTACAAAGAAATTTGATATGGGTATTTCAAGATTCTACAGAGCAGTGAAAATGTCAGATAATTTTCAAGAGTTTAAATTTAAATCAAAAAGTAACATAATTTCTTTCTATCCCTGTTATTTTTCAGGTACAATTCTGTTAAAAACATCTGGAGCAGTACTTTCGTGTGAGGTTTGGCAGTCTCAATGTAATATTGGCTTATCCGCCTATAATTGTAGTTGATAAGTAATAAAAACATATCTACTGTGCCACAAAGACGAATCTTTGTTTTTTATTAATACTACAACAATAATAATAAAAATGAAAACTTATACAGGGTGTCCCGTGACACATTTGAAAAGAAGCAACTGTTTTTACTAATATGAAAAAGTTTAAAGCAATTACTGCCTCTACGCACAGTTTAACTCTTCGGACAATGGAGGAAGTAGCTCTTCGGGGAGTACAACTGTCATGTCGACACGAATGGACGTAGCGGCATTCATAATTCTTAGTACAAGTTCTTCCTTATTGCATCACGTTTTGCATGCACTATAATCTTCATATATTTCCAGATATAAGGTTTCATTTCATAGGTTACGCAGATTCGGTTACTTTTTGATGGCACACTACTAATCAGTTTTCTTTCCAACCTGCCGTTTTTCATTGTAAAGTTGCAACTATTAATATGTCTCAATAGTTAGTGATGACTCCAAGGGTTGAGGGACAGAGGTTCATGAATTCTCCAGTACTTTACTTTGGAAATTGCTTATTAAATACATTCCTGTTACTTTTCCACGTCTGGGTCACCCTTTAAATAAATTCTAGGACCACCACTGGCTATGTATAAAAGTTATATATTTCAAAACCTGTTTTAGTGGAGTCAATGTCAAGTACCCACTTCCGCCTCAAATTTTAGCTATTTTAAATTATGTCTATAGAGTAAATGTTATGTTGCCAGCTTTAACAACGATTATATCCACCGTCGTATTCCAACATTGTTTGGTCTGCAGAGGGATTTTTAATTATTGTTGGAATTTTATAGAGTAACTAAAAGTAGTTGCATTTCTTAGGTATTCCGATGCCTTTCATTTTAAATTTCAATAACTCTTTTAGATATTGCAATATTCCACTTTAAACTTAAAAATAGCCTAACCTTAAATTTAAAGCCAGCAACACACAGTTACGACCAGTTTTATAATATCAAAGATGATTGTCTGGAACACTAAAAACAAAAGTCAATAGTCTATGACCTACAAGGCTGGATTGAAAAGTTTCCGGAATCGCCTACAGATTCGTAGAAAAGAAAATCAAATTGATGTGTCATTTAGTTCACTTTTGATAACCGTTGGTCCATTGTATTTCGTGATTTTTCAATTATGAAGGAAAATGAAATTAGAGCTATCATTTTTTTTATTTGGACGGCAAAGCAGCCACAGAAGTTAAAGCCAGATTGGATCATCGTTTTCCACCGTAAAACTTTGGATGTCTAAATTCAAACGTAAACACACCCACAAAATTGATGAACCTCGTTCACGGCGCCCGAGATTTGTGACTACTCCAGACATCATTCACAAGAGTCATGATATGGTGTTACACAATCGTCGAATATAATTCGTGAAATAGTTGAGGCTGTGGACATCTCATATTAACGGGTTGTCAATATATTGCACCAAGAGTTGGGATTTAAAAAAATTTTCAGCAAGATGGGTGACGCGTCTGCTCACTCTAGAACAAAAACGCATTCGTGCTCGAACTTTAGCTGAGTGTTTTCAGTTCTCTAGAAAAAATCCAGTTGATTGCATTAGGACATTTGTGACTATGGACGAAACTTAGATTCATCATTATATCCCAGAAACCAAACAACAGTCAAAAGAATCCGTTCCGAAGAAGGCAAAAACAGCTCAGTCGGCTAGAAAAGCATTGGCTTCTGTTTTTTTAAAGCTAAGGGCCTTTTACTTATTGACTCTCTGGAGAAAGGAAAAACCATAACAGGTCAATATTACTCAACACTTTTAAAACAACTAAATGCAGCAATTCGTAAAAAAACGCCCAGGAATGTCAAAGAAGAAAATCTTGTTTTACAAAGACCATGCAAGTACAATTGCTCAACAAAGCAAGCCGAGTTCGAAATCGTTTGCCATACCTTCTACTCACTCGATTTGGCTCTGTCGGATTTTCATTTCTATTTTGAAAAAAATTCAGGTCCAATAAAGAAGTCGTACCCGCTTCAAATGCATATTTTTCAGGCCTTGGAAAAACCATTTCCGTGAAGGGATTGAATAGTTGGAGATGTGTTGGTTCAAGTGTGTTGAATTACAGAGTGATTATGTAGAAAAGTATAATTATATGTGTTTATATCACAAACGCATAAACTAAAGCACTGGACTTATATTGTAAGAAATTTTCAATTTTCTAGGAAGAATTCAAGAACGGGGCATTTTTAATGGAGATAGAATTCATTTACAATTACAAACAATTAATTCATAAACCAAAATATGTACTAGATTTTGAGTTTTGAGAATCTTCAGATCTTTGATTTTAATTACATGAGCTGTACTTACTCACAAGGTATAATAAATAGCGAAGAAATGTCTGTTCACCGTGGAGACCAAAATATTCAAATTACCGTGTTTGAAACTTTAGCAATCTTCATAAGATCATACAAAGGAAAGGTTAGCACTCGAAAAACTTTTCAAGACCAGCCTCTTTGCTGTTTAGTATGCTGGATGTAACGTACTACACAAGTATGCCACAGACATAATTTAACAAGTACTAATCGATAGTGGAAATGCAACAACACGTAAGTTCAAAATGACAAAATGTTCAGGAGATACACAAAACTGTAAGAGCTGTTGAATAAGTATATTTCAATGAGATTTTTTAAATATTATATTGCACATCATTTTGTGTTATTAAA
>VTPC01000904.1:30046-73456 GCA_011009095.1 Ignelater luminosus
TCCAAGTGAGAAACGACTAAACATTCGGTGGAGGTTTCAGCCGAGAATCGAATCCAGCAGATTTTCATCTGCGATATTTAAAATTTCAAATGTCATTGTTTAAATCTCGTACCCAAACAACAGACATAAAAACATACAAGAGATAGAAACTGCTGTGGGACTTTTAATGTATTCAACATCGTGTGGACACGGAATCTATTACACACTAATTTAATTGGAAAAGTTTGAGTATCATATCCGAACAACGAACCTACAATGGTATTAACATCAAGACTATCATGTTATCGTTCTTTCCTGCAAATACTAAAACACAATGGAACTTCGGATAAATAACACAGATAATAGACTTGTTTTAATACTTTTTAGTCTTAGTGATGTACCTTATACCTACTTACAATCTGACTAAAAGGTCAAAACTACCAAAGTATAACACATAAAAAATTCTTTCCACAGTTTTTCTTGATTTTAGCTTTTAAGACCTCTAGTAATTTCATTTATATAAACGTAACCTTAATTTAAGAGTCACCTAAAACGCACCACACAGGCAGTACCTAAAAAGTACCTAAACAAGTGTTCAAGTTGTTTTTTTCCGTTGGGTAATAGTTATTATATTTAGAATGTACTTAAAGCCTTTTAGACATAATAAACCTGCAAACAATTTCCCAGAAAAGCAAAACACGCAGTAGATGTATTTCGATTATAAGCATCAACACTAATTACACTTATCTCAGAAAGTTTTATAGAAATGTTTGCAGAAGAAACAGAGACTCTTATTATTTACATGATATAATTGATGAAATCCTCATTTTATTAATTCATATTTAGTTTTAAAATCATCACACTATATTTCAAAAATTAAGGAAATTTTACAGATGATGTATTACCTTCCATTAAGCTATAAACCATACTGTCAAAAAGCTTCAATTCTAGGTTTTTTTAGCATTACATTCATTACATCAAAGAATTGTTATCTCCTTATCCTGCTAGTTTTGGTATTTCTATCTTGTATTTATTGTCCATTTTGTGTCACACAGCTAATATGCAATCATGCCTCACTGAAAATATATTAGACAGTTTTATGGTTTTAAGAGGTGGGCTACGTTAACGTCAAGACTGCTGTTAATTGAATTATTACCACACTGTTATTTAGTAGTAACATTTCGAAACTTCTGTCCTCGCGCGTTTCTGATTAATTAGCACAATGGATGTTCAAACCATTGAACTACAAAGGCGGGCGGTCTAATTAAGTCTGTCTGTTCACAAATTTGATTTCCATAACTGAACATGATATTGAAAATATTATGCAGTAGGTCATTGTACTGATTGGGCATGTTGCACAGTAGATATTTGGGCTGTCGAGATTTTTTTGTAGCTGCGCCGTCGTTCTTTGGGAAATACTTACGTTCATATAGGTTTGACTTATAGACTATAGCTTGACTTATTGGTTGTTGCATGCAGCCCTTTTTAATTTTCCGCGAGTTCTGTTTCCTTTCCTATCTCATAGATGTTCCGTTCTTTTTCTCTCTTTTTGATGTCATTGTATTCTAGGGTGGACAGTTCTTTTTTCTATGTACGCTCTGCCACATTTAAACTTCAAGAAATGTTGTGGAATGTAGACGAAGTTGTTTGTTGTTCTTCGTTTCTGGGTTTGGTTTTGGATAGCATTCCCCTAAGCGTTTGCAAGGATTTGAAAGTAGTGCGTATGTTGTACCTATTTTCAATTTTCCTGGTACATGCAAGATGCAGTTGTGCATTGTCGTTCAGCTGCATTATCTGTGCTTATTCCGTTCTGTGTGTTTTGGTTGGTCACGAACGACAGGTTAGTTGTAATTTTAGGATATTCATTCTCTCAGTGTGTTTGAGCTACTTTTTCCTTTCGCCTTGCAGATCTCCGTCTTTAGGACATATTATATCTTCACTCTATTTCGTAGACATCTTGTGGGTAACTTTCCTATATACATTTGCTACAAATTCACAACAAGAAGACATCAAAGAATGGTACCTAATTGTTGGTTTAGCTTCACTTTCAATGTAGATTTTCGTAAAGAACTGTGGTGGTTCAGAGAATGTAAGAAATTGTAAAGTCAAAAAGGTGTCGTCAACATTACAGTTTCATTTCAGACTGAGATATTATTATTTATCGCTCGAAATTTCCCGTAAAGATGCTACTTATAATTGGAAAAGGTGATAAATTTAGGTGGCGATTGCTGCCTAACTGGAAATAGTTAATCGAACTACACATCACTGTAAGATATGCATGTTGGTACCTCTAATAATCATTTTTCAACCTTCTTCTAGAGAAGAAGAGAAGCTAACCAAGATGTTACTATTGTCAAATCTTATATCTCTAATTGTTTCGATAAAATATTCATTGTTCTTAACTGTTGACAGAGTTCGTTATGCATGTCTATTAGAAAGAACGTTCTCCTTGTTTACCTTTTGTATGCTGTACAAGTAAGGTGGTTTACTGTAATGAAGAGTTGGTTTACCTCTCTCTAGGTTTAAGAATTTCTTTTTGTGTTTGGCTATATTCGTCGTTCTACTGATTCCATAAGTTCTTAGCAAGTAATTTTTATTCGTCTGCATCAAGAATTCTTGGCTCCTATTGTCGTTAAGCTTCCGTGTCGACATCCACAGTTGTGTTGTTTTTGTCGCGGAAAGAATCTGAATGTAAAGTAGTTGTTTTTTTTCAGTGAGTTGACCGCTATCAGTTTTTTCTTTTCTTCAGTACAACTTCGACTTATATCTGTACGCATCCGTTTCTTCTACAGTTGTCAAACCTATCTCTGAAATATCACAGAACTGATTTTCGTTGTCGTTCAGTTCCTTGCTAGATACTATGTATATTTATGAGAGGATTTTTTATGTAAACGTAATAAATTCTTAGCAATATCGTAATTAATATGTACCTGTTGGTCTATTATCAGATATCTATTCGTGTATTTGCAGCTAGTAGCACTTATTGCAAGATAACAATGATTTTGAAGCTTTTAATTCTCTAGGATTAAAAATTTATTATTTGTTCCAATACTAAAAAGAGGGGAAAACGAGTAATAAATTAAATTATAACTAAGGTTGGACAAATATACCATAAAGAGAATGCATATATGCACTAGAATATGCCTTAATAATTCAGTTATTATAGGCAACAAATATGCAATGTTACATTAATATATGCTACACTATTTGTTTTAAAAAATCCAAATCGGTTGATACTTGTTAGAGAACTAACAATTTGTATGGTTTAAAACATACATTTCTAGAATCTCATATATGCATTCATACCAAAAACCTGTTATATATGTTAAATATGCAAAATAAAATAAATTATTTAGACAATAAACAATGAAATCAGCTTACATACTAAAAATTAATTGTGTATGCCTCATAGACAAAAGCAAGCAAATATGCACTTGCCCATCTCTAGTTGGGATAGGCAATTATACCATAAAGAAAGTGTATATATCACTAAAATATGCTATATCAATTCAATAATATACGCAAAAAGCGTGCCATGTTACACTAATACATATATGCATATATTGTATGCTCATAAAATCAGAGCATAATTAAGAAAGAAATGTATGATAATGATTTACATGATTTAAAATATGCGGTTTTATGCTATTACGTCATCACATACGCATTTATACAAAATATCTGCTGTAGTATACGGCATACATGCAAAATAAGGTTAACTATTTGGACAATAAGCAGTGAAATAAGCTCACATACTAAAAATTAGTTGCATATGCCTCATAGATGAAAACATGCAAATATCCATTTGCCCAGCTTTACATATAACCCGGCACCTTTCCACTCTGTAAGTTTTATATTATTTATTTTACAGTGCCTATGTGCCAATTAGAAATAATGTCCAAAATAAGAAGAGCACAAAATCACATGATTGTGTAATACTGAACACACTTTCCCAAATAGGATTCCTCAGTTGTGAGATCCCAGAAATTTCTCAGTTGCGTATCTGATAAGCTTATAATTTCGTTGCCTTCATTGTGGTAATGATAATCTGATAATCAATTCAGTTGTTAATTTATCTAGATACTTTTGACAAATATGCTACCTTCCGAGTTTTGAACAACACTGATTAAAATTAAAGTAGGTAAGTAGCCAGAACCAATTACTATGATTCTCTGACTAGAGGGTGGTTTGATAAGTCTTTACATTAACATAGAACAAAGTGTTTTTTTGGTCAAAATCGATTTTATTTTTCTACACAGTTCCCTTTTAGGTCTAGATACTTCATCCATCGATGCTCCAACTTTCTGATCCCCTTCAAAAAATACGATGTCTGAAAGTCTGCAAAGTACGCGTTCATGCCGGCTATCACTTCATCATAGCTCGTGAATTTCTCCCCCTTCAAGTCATGTTTTCATGTCTGGAAAGAGAAAATAATAGCTCGGGGCCAGATCTGAAGAGTATGGGACGTGAGGAACCAACTCGAAGCCAAGTTCATGAATTTTAGCCATCGGGATCATCGACGTGTGAGCCAGCGCATTGTCATGATGAAAGACAACTGTTTTCCTCCGCATTTGAGGTCGTTTGGACTGGATTCTTTTCTTCAACCTGTCCAATAACAAAGAATAATACAATCCTGTTATTGTTTTCCTTTTCGCAAATAGTCTATGAACAATATGCTATGTGAATCCCAAAAAAACAGTGACCATTACTTTCCCTGGCGATGGCACCGTCTTCGCCTCCTTCGGAACAGGTTTGCTTGTTAAGTTCACTGTTGGCCTGTTGGCGATGGGTATCGCGCTTCCTCATATGCAAATCTTTATGTAATGTTTTAAAAAAGTGTTCTGTTGATATGTCTGCGATCTGTGCCATTCGACGATTATCTAACACGATTTTATGGACTTTTTCGATGATATCCTCAACGGTTGCTGTCTTTGGCCTTCCCGGACGCTCTTCATCAAACACACTCGTACGGCCACGTTTGAACTCTGCCACCCAGTTTTTACGGTAGCGAACGAAGGGGCAGACTCCCTGTAGACAGCGTCCAACTCGGCTTTTATTTCCGTTGGAGTTTGACCCTTCAAACGCAAAAATTTTATACGTGAACGATATTCGACTGGCTTCATTCTTTACAAATCATTGACATCGACTGACACAAACGACTGTCAAACAAAGACTACGCGTCCAAAATCTGTGACATTTTCAGCAGTGCCATCTGAAGGATGGACCATCGTAACTATAAAAGCATTTTGACCTGTAGCGCCATCTTCATGGTCAGCCTAAACACTTATCAAATCACCCTCGTATATCCAATCAACCCTCCACTTCTTTTTGTTTCAAAAAAATTGCTGATTGTTTAACTCAGTTAAAGCGGCGTCTGTGATACACCGGATTCAGCACTTAGTTTAATAATAAATTCGGATTTCAGTAAATTAAGAAGTGCGTCTAACTTTAAAAGCCAATATTATAAACAGTAAAAAGAGAGGCAAATACTTTGTACTGGACACGTTCATGACATTTCTGATACCTGACGTTGTTATTTATTTACCTTAAAAAAGTGAAAATTCATAATCCGTTTAACGTCTTATTTATTTCTTTCACTACCATCTTAAAATAAGAAGGGACGAAATTTGTGCTTTGCTTCTGAGTTTTAATAACGTCGCATTCACAGAAGAGAGGACTCTGACAAAATTCCAATAAATATAAATAAAACGTTATAGAGCAATTTTTTGTAATTACAGGTAAAAGCGGCTGCTAAGCGTTGTACAACATTTTGCCGTCTAATTTACAATTTTTTTCTAAAACCTGAAGCACGAAGTCACGAAAAACTGTTTCTCAAGTTATCTGTCACTTATACTGGAAGGAAATAATAAGACAACGTTTTCAGTTAATTAATTTTTACTCGTTTCGTTCGTCCAAGCACTATAGATACCACCTAATTAGAGGGATTTTGGAAAGTTCGTCAAGTTTCACAGTTTCCATTATTGTTTTATTTTTCTCAAAGAGAAGCATTCTTAGAATTAATTACTTTTTAGTAGTAATGATGCTTAATTTAATTACTATGTTAAAGAATTATCTTCTTCTGAAATATAGACAATTTAAGGATATAGCGCTAAACAAAAGGTTGCTCTTTAGTTACTACTAAAACTGCCTTTGATTTTATATACAAATAAGTAAATGTCACTGAGAAATTTCCTGAATTAAGCGTGTCGATTGCACTTAATTGATGTGTTTGCGATTTAATCTTAATCGTAAACCTTTTTCAAGATTCCGAAATTTTAAAATGAATTAAATTAAAACATTCCCACGACATATTAATTAGTACGGTACATCCCTACTTTACGACACAAATATTCTAGCCTCGTTCAAAAACTTTGTAACAATCTGAATATTTAACTTCTATCCTCAAAACGGATTTCTTTATCCCAGCAGGAAACAAAATGCGGACGCCTGTCGAGAATAATGCAAAAAGGGCTTTAGGAGGTTACACTAATGATATTTATGACAGCACTTTCTTACAATGGTGTTTTCAATTACAAACTAGCTCGTTCAAAAACGTTTAGGATGCAAAAATTTAGAAAATTCATTTTTTAAGGTAGAAGTCGATTTTTGACGTTTTATATACAGGTTTTATAGACCATTTATTTGGGTTATGTTATTACTTGAAAAATATAAAACGGAAGTTACCGTAAAGAGTAAAGTATCTTATTACTAGATACTTATACAACAACGGCACTTTATTGGCTATTATAATATACAGGATCGTAAGCGATCTTTTATATCTAACCGTCTTAAAAATAGAAACACAAAATTAGAAATTTCTAAAGGAGTTTTTAAACATTAAATCAGTAGCAAACTTATGAATTGTTTAATAATTTAATATTCCCATAAATCTTTGATTTAACTATAAATATTGATCACTTACCTCCAACAAGGCATGCAAATTCGTATCCTCTAATAAAGGTAAAAGATGAGCCCGTTCGTGAGGACGCGATTCTTGTAGGCAATAGATGTCATCAAGGGAATCCATAATAGCGGCAACAGCTAGGGTAGAATAGCTAATTAGTCACACAAAGTAATAAAATAGTTTGCAAAATAATATTAGCAATAATTTATTTACAACTCATACTACTTATACTTTAATTGCGGTTTCGTAACAGTTACAAAAATATTTAACTTTTAATCGATGTTTAAATTCAACGAAGGCAGCCTCAGTTCTAAAGGTTAATCAAACTGTTAAAATACCCAAATAAAGACGTTTAAGTAACGTTTGCCGATGTCGTTCTAAACCATTATCATTAATGCTTACATAAATCATGCAAGTACATAATTGAAAACAATCTTCCCCAATCTCATCATTGCTTAATGTATAATAATTCCGATACGTTTGTCAAAACGTTTATCAAAATGTTTTTCGTCAATCTTGATATGGTTCAAACCCGGAAAATCGTTTCCGAAAACTGAAAGTAGCACGTGTTCAACGCCGTGTAATTCATTTAATGTTCAATCATACAGAAAGATACCCTTATTGAATAATCGATATCAAGTTACCGTCAATTTTACTATAACGAAGTAAGCGAAAGAATTTCGATAGAAACACGTAAAAATTAAGAAAGAAACCTGAGTAAGTAAGAATTGATATCTATAGGAAGCACAAACCAAGGTTGGTTGCAAAGCTGTGCCGTGTCTGTGGTGTCTAGAACCAGTTAATGGAAACATAAGAAAACGTATTAATTAAAAGTTCCCTTGTTTAAAGTGATGAATGTATAATAAGAAGCTTGTAGTTACTAATGGAATGTCGTACATTACGAATATTAATGTGGACAAAAAATAGCAAATTATATTCAAATTTAATTTGATGGGAATCAGAAACAAAAAGATGGGGTTTGTAACGTACCACCCTAAGACAAATTGATTGTTAAAAACAAAATTTAACAATCTTCTGTTTTTCTGTTAGGAAATAGTACATCTAAAGGTATGGTTAGACAAAGAAAAACAAAAAAACAGCAATCCTTGTTCAAAAGTTTAATATCATTTCAGAATTCCGAGAACAACCTGTAACATTGAAATTGAATTTGTAAGTTTCTTAAAATACTATTTTACGAATTCCTATTGTAGTTGAAACAGTCTTCAGGAACAGAAATGTGGGAAAGTGGAAACACTCCTTTATGCTTTACTACTTGAAGAAATATTAAACTGGAAGTAATTTAGGAAAAGAATTTTTAGAAACACAAGTACAAAAGGTATGGTCATACAATCACAACTAATGGGCACTTGGCCAGGACAGATGAAATATGTTTAACAAGCATCTTACACTAATACAAAAGAAGTGTACTAATAGGATTATAGACGTATGGACATGGTGGTAAAATTGCAAGTTACAATTATTTCATGATGAGTCATGTTAAACAGATATCAAATACTTTACAAAAGTCCAAATACTAAGAAAACGCAATATAACAAGATTAATTCAGAAATATAAAAAGCATATGAAAGACAAATGGCTAAGATAATGGAAGAAATAGAAGAAACAGCTGCCCCTAAAAAGCGAGTCTCCGTAATGGTGTATATGGATACCGGGATTCTCAATGGAGACTGACTCCTTTTTCTTAAAGGACTTAAGACTGAACGTGACAAGAAGAATACAACAGATTAAGCTATATTTTGCCTTCTCGCAGTGAATAAGCTGATAATGCATAGAACTGATAATGATTAATGAAGAAAATAACCAAAATACCTATTTATTCAAAAAAATAACTTCAGGAGCAAAAAGACTTTTTTTATCAAAGTACACTAAATGTCCGAAAACAAAAAGATGAACAAACTGTAATAAATAAAAATGAAAAACGAAAATAACACTCGCAGAAGATATTTTACAAAAAGTAAATAAGAAAAAGAATTCTCAGAAATTTACAAATGAAGATAAGAAGAATTCAAAAAAAAGCAAAAAACTGCAACTGTGCGTCCATCAAAGATGTAACTTCAGATCTGGGGTCTATGTAGTAGCAAGATTCTATATACATGGAACCTCTCTTCTTTACTACACTGAGAAGAAAAAGTAATGGAGATCCAAAGCTTGACGTGCTTTGCAATAAGAATCTACAACCAAGTCAAATTAATGCTTATTTGTTTGTTCATTCAGATAGACTTCCTTGATCTAGACATAACCCTTCAAAAATTGTTGATGTGATCTTCCAAAATCGTAGTAGAATATTTTTCATCTTTATCGACTTAAACTTATATCGAGAAGCCAAAGGACACAGATTAGAGCACCCAATGTTGAACAACCTCTTTGTTAACGCGTACAAATGGGTAGATGGGCAATATATGTATGCTATAGACGGTAGAGTGCTTCTAGGCTCTTAAAAACCCCATGGTTCTTGCGGATATTCGTGTCTTCTGCCTCTGACCACTATTACAGTAAGTGATATGGCAAGATGTCTAAACTATTGAATAGAAATGTGCAAGTAGTCGCACTTCTCACAGTTTTAGGTCACCAATATTAGGAATAATTCGACCTAGAACATACTGAACGTCAAACACTATTGTTACAAATAAATAGCTTAAATGTGTTTAGATTATAGAAAAAGGCAGGAATTCTAGACATTAACTTGATGCTTTTAACCTCCTTGTCTTATAATGAAGGCAACATACAGAACCTTTCCGAAATGGTAGGACACATTTTACCAACAGATACTATGGCTCTAAATAACGGAAAAAGTTTAGGAAAACAGGACTAGAAATGTCAGATTTAACTGCATAACCAAAGTTCGAGACAAAACTAGAGTGTGTTTTCCTCTACTATTCAATATACAGTGTATGCATATTTCGTTGCTCAACATTGGTATCTCGGTTATTAAATGGGGGATGTTATGTAGAATTCTTACTCGCAACAAATCTCATTTCAAATTCACCCTAACTAACCAACAATCCCCATGAAAAACAAAAGATAGCGCTGATAACTTGTAAACAAATGACAATCAGGGATTTCTGTTCACACCAAAAAATTTGTCTTAAAAAAGTGTCTTAACATTGTAAAACTTTAGAAGCGGTCACATTAAGTGTTATAGAGTTATTGAGAAAAATTGAAATCGGCCAACTTTGGTTTTTCCAAAATATCTTAATATTTAAAAAAGTTAGGACGAATTTGAAATGAGATTTGTTGCAAGTATTGAATTCTACAAGACATCCCCCATTTAACCGTTGTTGTATGTCTTCTAATAACTGAGATACTAATAGTGACACCGAAATGTAGACACACTGTATATGGTAAAAGTAATGGAATGGGAATACCAGCTGGAGACGATAATCTATTCTTAGTTAATCTTACAAAGGACCAAGTTGTATTGGCCCAAAACATCTATGACATAGAATTTATGATTCGAGTTCGAGAGTAACCATTTAACCGTTGATGTATGTCTTCTAACAACCAAGATACCAATGGTGAGCATCGAAATGTGGACACACTGTATATGGTAAAAGTAATGAAATGGGAATACCAGCTGAAAATGATAATCTATTCTTACTTAACTTTGCAGACGACCAAGTTGTATTGGCCCAAACTATCTATGACATAGAATTTATGATTCGAGTTCGAAATAGTTGATAGTTAACTCCAACGCTAAATATGAAGTAGTAATTATAATGGCGATAATCAAATCAAACAGGTCGACAAGTTGCAATATCTTGAGGCTTATATTGATGAGAATGGACTGGGACAAACAACAAATACATACAACTATTAACTCGGGAAATACTGGGATGTCTTAATTGATTATAGTGAGATACGAATATAACACATAAGAACAACAAAAGAATTGGGCAAATAATAGTTGAATATGTGCTATGCCACAGAGCGGGAGTTTGGACTAGACACTGAAAGAAAAAGAAGACTGACAGCAGTCAAAATGGACTACTTAACGCAAAGTGCAATAATTTTAAGATTAGACAGAAATACTAATAATGCAGTGAGAACGCACGGATGCAAAAGAAGCAATTATAGGAAAGATTGAACAAAAAAGATTAAAATGGTTTGGATGGCAATGTCAGAAAACCGGTGGCCACAAAGACTTGTTTAGATCGACATTTCCTAATATAAGAAAGGAAAGGAAAACCACGTGTTCATGGGACGAAGGCGTTAGACGCGCAAGTTGCAGGAAGAGCAGGCCTTAAACAAGGAAGAGGAAGGCGAGAAGACGGTTATAAACTGTATACGATTGCACAATAGTAGGTTAGGCAAACACGTCAAAATATAGCTATTGAAGCTTTTACAGGAGATTTTAATATATCGAAAAGAAAGCTGAATGGTGTTTATAAGTACAGACTTCCGCAAATTCCATGTGAGACCCATTCGATAAAAGAACCGTGGGTAGTATAGGGTAAATATCTAGGTACCGCCAAGCAGTTCCCAGCAAATGGGAAAAATTTCTATTTATGATTTTTTTCATTTTAAAATATTACGTACTGTGATTGTATGGCTGCAACAACAAATCCACACACACACTTTCGCTGGTTTCTATCTATTTTTAGACAAATTGGAATCTTTAGTGATGCAATATCGAGAAATTAAAAATTATTATAAGAAACCTAGTGTTTGATATTACTGGTTTAGAAAATATTAACAATTTTCAATTTTCACCAAACATAGCTTCGTAGATCGAAGTAGCTCGTGTTTGGTTTTCAGACATGCACAAATATTGGCGCAGAAAATATTAAAAAAAAAATGAAAATTAAAACTTTTCCCATTTGGTCTGGACTTTTGAGCGATCACTGTATACCGATAAGACCAACTAATAATGCTTTTAGTTTGCAAACCAAAAGAGTACCAAGCGGCACGATTTGAAAAATTTGTTCTTCTTGCCATATGATTGTAGTAGATAGGATCTAGCCAAATTTTAGAAAAATATTCTTCAGGTTTAGTATACTGCCAATTGAAGCATCTAAAATAAAAAAATCTGATCAAGACTGAAGACGTAAAAATCGATGTAGGCAAACTTATAAAAATTAATTAAACATAATTAATTTAACTTGTAGAGTCCATGTCCATTAAATATACAATATTTTTTACTAATAGTAGTTTAGTAGTTGTTAGACGGTTTATCGAGGATGTAAGTTCGAATCCCACGCGAGATCCAAAACACCGTAATTAATTTATTAGAAAATATTTAATATTTAATCAGACAAATTTAATTCGAATAGCTCCAACGCATTACAAACTAGTAAAGTTCTGTGTTAGAAACCTTAACGTCGTGCATTTGCTCAAAACCTTCAGAATTTTTCAATCAATCGTTGTTAAGAAGAATTAAAGAGAAAAATCGTTTCCAGCTATGGAAAAAGGTTTCTGGGAAAAGTTACATTTCTTAGTATGATAACGTTTAAATCCATATTGCTGAAAAGGTAACAGGTTAGTTCAATATCAAGAAAGCAATTCTATGCTCGACCCCTTTCAAAATCGTGGTGAAAACCTCAGATTAGATTATAAATAGATTACATACAGCGCACAATCGGAAAAACTTCAAGAAAGATTTCATGTGAGAATGAGCCTAATCCACATGGGGCCAGAGACTGATACACTCTGTTTCTATTGCTCCTTATTAAATAGAAAATACCCAAAGTACTTTTCAACACATAAGAGATTGAGAGATACTGCACTGGGTTTACTAAAAACCTAATGTAGCATAATGCTGCATGGCATAGTGATAAATGAACAAAAATTAACTTTACAGACAAGGGTTTAAACGGAGATGCCAAGGGGATATGAGCGGTAGATAAAACGCAGTTATGGGAATTTAAATAACGTATTCTTCTTGATGCGCAGGAAAAGCATAAAAAGGAGCATTAGATTTCCTAGAATATAGATAAATAATTCTAACAGAGCAACTAATTTTTTTTTGAAATTTTGTTTGTTATTTATTTAATATTTAATAAAGTGAACATGCTCATATTATGATGTATTAGAAACACCAAGTTATCAAGTTTTTCTTTCGCTTCCGCATTTTTTCTCTTCACACGTAGGCAGGTAAACAACATCACATTTTCTCTGAATTTTGCATTTAGCAATTCAATTTTTAGTTCTCGAAGGGAAATGTCAAAGAAATTCAAAGAAATAGTTGCGTTAGAGGAAGTAATATCCAGCGCTTTATTTTCCGTACTTTGAGTTTACTATTCACAATGTCCCAAGGCATGCGAAGCCAAAACGTGTCTCATGATTTTTATATATGAAAAGAAAATGTGAAAACGTTACTACTGCTATATCATAAATCTTTTTATATTTTTCTTGTTTTATCAATTTATAAAAAATCATATAGAAACAATGCACACTAAGATGTTAAAATTATTTTTTTACAGCTGTACAACTAAAAAACACACTTATTTAGCATTAAGAAATTATTATCGTAATCAAACCTTGACATTGATAACCCTACCGCATTTGAATTTACTTTTATTCTAAATAATCGTAAGTTTATAAAATAATTCAACAAGCAAAATCAGAAGTTATTAAGATTTAGTTTATTAGAAATGAGTTTGGAGAATTTACCTGAATTCGTTAGACAACGGTGTCAACAAATTCTACTGAAAAACGGTTTTTGTTCCGACTGTAATGTCACAACCGAAAAAGCAGATAAGTGCGTTTTGAGTTCCAACTTTTATGTTTCTATTAAACACGTAACAAGTGATCGTAAATTGTCTTTGTTTATTAAATGTTTGACCCAGTCCGAGTGCCGTTACGTTCATGAAGCACAGCAGTTTTTCAATAATGAATTGATACTGTACGGGAATGTTTTATCTTGCTTTTTAAAACAGGAAAAAGAAAGAATGAAATACATAACCTCGCCCCTCACCTGCGTACCAAAATGTTTAAGTGTCGGTAAGCAAGATGAACCATTTATTATAATAGAAAATTTAAAGGAGCAAGGATATGTGCCCCTAAATTTGAGAGAACCTTTTTCACTGGAATGTATTCAGACAGTCTTAAAGCAACTTGGCCGTTTCCATGCTTACTCTTTCGCGATGAAAAATCAACATCCGGAATTATTTGCACAAGCAACAGGTAAATTACGAGAAACGACTTTTTATGAAGATGTATCGCCAACATACAGAAAGTTATTTTTACATGCAATTCACGACGCCTTCAAGTTGGCACAACAAAATTTTCCAAAAGACAGTTTATACGTAAAAAAGTTATCTTTATTTGTTCTCGACATTTTTAACAAAATGATATTTCTAGCAAAAGGAGATGATGAAGATAAACAATATTGCGTAGTCACACATGGAGATTTATGGCCAAACAATATGTTATACAAGATTTTCAATGACAAAGGGGAACACACGGGAAATATCGTCTTTGTAGATTTTCAAGGATGCCGTTATTCCTCCCCTGCTCAGGATCTCATACTCGTGCTGCTTGTGAGCATTGATCAATCCACTCGAGAACGAAATCGAGAAGATTTAATCCGAACTTATCACGCTGCTCTTTGCGAGACCTTGCAGCAATTGGGATCTGACCCTCTGAGATTGTTTCCGTATTTAGCTTTACAAAGTCAAATACGTAAACACGCGCGGTTTGCTTTAGCGATGGCTTTAGCGGGACTTCCACTGTATCTAGACGAAGGACCACGTCCGTTGGATTTACAAACTAAAATAGGGCCGAATACCAACTGTCAGGAAACATTAGATGTGTCTATTCAGCACGTACAGGCGAGAAAAAGTATAAAGTGTAAAAATAAGATGTTGGAAATATTAATGGACGCTGTTAACCAAGGCTGGTTATAAACTATGTTTATTGAGGTAAAACAAAAATAAGAACACATACCGCAAGATGAAATCTCATCGTCTCCGTAATCAGAAAAATTATCGGCGTTAAAGTCATCACAGGGAAACCATTTATTAGAATTAACTGCGCTGAGTATCATTGTTTTTAATTTTCTCCTAGCGTTGTATTTTTTAAGTTCTTCTACAGTATCGGTAAGATGAATCCTTAAGCCTTTGTCTCTCTCCTGAAATAATTACAACGTTTAAAGTCAAATTACTACAAGTTAGATGGTTAATTACGCACTCGTATCCATCTATGGCTTAGAACTTCTTGTATCGTTATTCTCTGGGCTGGATCAACCGTCAACATTTGCTTAATTAAGTCTTTTGCACTATCACTAATTATTTCCCACTGAGGAGTATCTAACTGTAAAACATAAAAGAAAAATAAATTTACAACATCTCTAACTTATATTTGTCATTATTTAAATACTTACGTAAAGCTTTCCTCTACAAATTGTATCAAATAATCTACGACCAGTGCCATGAAAAGGAAGGGTACCAGATAATAGAATATGTAGTATAACGCCCGCCGCCCAGATATCTACGGCTTTTCCATATTGTCTTCTCTCAACTACTTCTGGGGCCATGAAATGAGGACATCCTACTCGCCCTAAAGACAGAATTAATTACATTGACGTCTGTGAATTATTAAATGCCCAATATGCATTTTAACTCAATACAGTTTAATTGTCAAACGTTCTCTATTAATGTCGTTATTATTGTCACTTGAAATAGAAATAACAATGCATATTTTAATACAGGAAGTGTGGAAAGTGATAATTTTATTAAATTAAGTGTTAAATTTTATGATCATCTACAGTTGCTTGCATGCAATAAGGTTTGCGTGATAGTGAGATGAAAAATACAAAAAACGTACATCTTTAAAAGGACGCAGGAGAATACTGTGAAAATATTAACCGTGAAAGGTTAAAGACATCATTTTCTACTTACTGTTACACGGTATGAACTCTTAACTGTTTTGTGGAACAACTTCATATAACCTTTGCTATTTAAAAGCATATCAAAAAGTTCATGTTAACTATTACGATCGAATACTCTAACACAGTAGTAGGTTAATAATAAATAGTTTCTAGTTGGTGGTAAGCTCAATTTTCTTTGTACAGGTAAAACAAATAAATTTTTTTTATTAGCTTAGTTGTTTTTTTATTTATCATTGTTATGCTTATGACAGTAGAAATTTAGGTATTTAAATGGACAGTTTTTATTCTTTCTACACACGAGAACGAGAATAATAATAGAAAATGTCAATTTAGTAGTAATTTACTATGAGAGGGGGTATACTATAGGTAGACAACATTATACCATAAACAGTAAGGTCACAACTGGCAAGACGTTGTTAAGCACACCTGAACATGCCAATAACGTCTTACGTAAGGATGATAAAATATATATATTAAGGAGGTTCTACGAACGTGAACTAATATAATAGTCAAAATCAAGATTTTTTATGCGATAGCAATACAATAAGAGATTTCAGATGTTTTTTAAAAATCACTTAAGAAGAAAAAACAGAACCTAGATTGGATATTAGATTGATAATAATTGATTTTGCTTGAACCATCAAAAGAATATTTTAACAAATCTAATTCTAATCATGAAAGTACACATCACCAACAATATATTATAAAAAATATTTATGTTAAATTTTAGATTTCTCAAAGATTTAAAGGTTTCGAAATCAGTAAACTACACCTGGCAAAAGTCTAGGGATATTATTAGAAATCTTGAAAAGAATTTAAAGTATAAACCACAAAACAAAATCTATTTAATGAAAATAACAAATAAATAATAATATTTTAATTAAAAACCATAAAACTAACGACAAAAGGGAGAAAAAATTTTAAAATTAATGTATATATCGAGGTTAAACATAGGTACAACTGAAATTAATAACAATAATAAAACAATAAAAACAGTACTGATTTTTGAAAAATTAATATTCAGTGTAGCCTCCTTTGTTATTTATTACAGCTCTACACCTTCTGAGCAAACTCAATTATGTTTTTTTTAGGTATACCCTCTAAGCTTGATTTAGTGCTTGAAACAAGGTTTGTCTGTTGTTAAAAGCGCCAGGGATATCCAAGACTCTTCTTTGTAACATATCCTATGTGTACTCTGTCTGATTTAGGTCCGGAGATTGAGTAGGTCATGGTGGTATGTTGATAGTGTTTACGTCAAAAACTTCATTGGCAGTATTAGTTATTCTTCCACCTATTCATAACTATGCACTCCCTGGACGTTCCCAACTCCCCAAATCCGTACCCTTCGCAAATCAGTTTTCCCAGGTGATTTGGTGCCCATAGATATCGCCCACCGCAATTACCTCATAGTAAGGGCTATGGATCCTAAGAGACCCTCTGGGCCTTAAGTTAGCTTCATGCACCGATTAATTATAGTTCTCCTAGAGATGATTGCACCATCTACTTCTTAAAGCCGTAAACGTAATTGAGGTGCAATTATGGTTGGTGTTCTTCTGGAAGATATTTGCAAATATTAGTCTTGTTGCGGCAATTTATATATTCCCCGTTTCCCGATAACGCTTCCATTAATCTTGATATAACAGTTTGTGATTTAAATGACGTGTTTCCATCGTAATTAAGTTTAAAAACTGTTTATTTTGTTTATTGCGAATGGCATAAACCATTTTTTCTTACAAGACTTAAGAAAAGAAAACATACAATTGAATAGCTGTCAGATCTCATCGCGTTGGGCCATGGGAAAAAATATAAAAAAAGAAATTAAACAAATAATTATGTTGTACAAGCCTTATCTATGTTACTAAAATATTATTCTTCCAATTTGTGCCTAGTTTATTAAACTTCTAATACATATCCCTACACTTTTGCCATGTGTTAGATTGTTAACCTGGCATCAATAAGTCTAAGCAAAACATGCAGTAATTTGAAAAATTACATTGCAGAATTTTGTTTTCAAAGAATCGAATAATATAACCTTATCTTACAATAGTAGCAAGATATTGTATTTGAACAAAAGTTCAAAAACAGCAGGTGTTCTGCTTTTCTCCATGGAAAGTTATAAGTCTCTTGAGCTCAGGTCAAAAGCTTTTCTTGAGAAATCACGAAATGTATCCAAATACTTCAAAGTGCTGTAACTTCTGACCTGTAGAAGACAAATCCGTAACTATTATATATTTCTAAAGAGGACTAAATGCTCTACAACTTCCTGTCTGACAGCTTTTCAGTAAAACATAAGACTGAGAAGTGAGAAAGACAAGTTTGACGAAAAATGTGAGGCAAAAAAAGTTTTTCGAAAATTATCGAATATCTCGGGAACTATAACACATACGAAGCAAATGAATACAGACAGTCTTGTAGGAAATTTAATTATCTTTTAGTTTGTTGAGAATACTTTTTACCGTACGACGCGCCGTTTCCGAGTTATAAGCATGAAACCGAAAACGGGGACCTTTCCACCCCCCTCCCCCCTGAAGCGGCAGGGCTAGGGGTGGGGACTTTTAGTATCTTTGCCTCCTAACTACCCCCAACATATTCCTCAAGAGAAAAATTCGTCTAAAACCCCCTTTTGGGCATTCATTGACTTTTCTTGAGAAATCACGAAATGTATCCAAAAACTTCAAATTGCTTTAACTTCTAACCTGTAGAAGATAAATTAGTAACTATTACATATTTATAAAGGGGACTGAATGCTCTACAACTTCCTGTCTGACGACGTTTCTGTAAAACATAAGGCTGGGGAGTTAGAAGGACAAGTTTGACGAAAAATGTGAGGCAAGAAAAGTTTTTCGAGTATTATCGGTTTTCGCTGGCAAATATCTGGGAAACTATAACACATAGGAAGAAAATGTATATAAACAGTTGTAGGAAATGTAATTATCTTTTATTTTGTTGGGAACACGGACCTTTACACCCCCCTCCTCCCCTGAAGCAGCGGGGCTAGGGGCCTAACTAGCCCCAACATATTTCTCAAGAGAAAAATTCTCCCCCTTTCCATGTCCTCTATAACCCCTTCGTTGACTGGACTACTTTTCAGTGAACAATGATAGCTCCAGTAGATTTGAAAGATTTTAGTCATATACTGTTTTGTAACATAATTTTAGACTACTAGATCTACTAGAGCAAATAAAAATAGTTTTTTGGTTACAAGATACGTAAAACTAGTTCTAATGTAAGATCAAGGGTTCGTTGCATATGAATATGAAAAACAATAGCATACTCCTTGTTACAGATTAGGCTGATCATTATAAAGATGCTTAAAAATCTAGATCTCAAGATATTATTATTAGTCTAAACCTTCTCCATCGCAATAAACTTGCTGTAAAGCTGACCAGTCATGGTAAGTGCGCTACTTACAACGATTCAAAAGTGTAACTCCATAAATACTCACGAAAGTCACCAAAATAATAATGAATAGCAAGTCAATATAGTGTTACGATTTAAACAATGCTGTGCGGTGATTATCCCTATACAAATATTCGGGCTTAAGAATTTGATAAAAGTTTCGGCTGAATTATGTTTTGCAAAGAAGAGCTACTACGCGAGTTTTTGGGAAACTAAAATTTTTTCCAAAATCCAAATCCAACAATTGCAAAAATAAGCAAGCAAAGTAAAATCTGATTAAAATCATTCAGACGATGTCAACAACATTTATACCAGCAATGGAGACGGTAGTGAACTAGTCTGTTATTACTAAATAAGTGCAAATAACGTAAGGGCATGACAAAGGCCTACGCAAAAGCTTAGAATTAACGAATTAGATAAACCTTTTACGTTTAGTGTGACGTGACAAAAGGTAGAGCCTTCGAAACTATAGCAGTGAAAAAAATCGAAACAAGGCGGACTTTTGAAATTAGACGGCAAAATAATACCGTGTATAAAGTGAGTGGTATTGGAATATTCAAAGAATTTCCAGAATGACTAATAAGGTCAGTAAAAACGTTAAGATCCTAAAAGATAAGTTCAGGTATAGTACCGCAGTATACAAAACTTGATGTGATGTGGAAACAAGCAGAAAGTTAGGAAATCGATTGACAAGATAAAACTAAAGATTAAAGCGTTGCTTAGACGGCGTCATTCTGGACATTGAAAGAAGAAAAACTCCTGCAGAGATAATTCAAATCTTCCTTGCCAGTTCCTCAAATATATCAACTAACAACTTGTTTAGAATTAGCAAGCATGACTAATAGACATAATTACGAGACGCAGTAACTTTGGAGAAACTCTCATTTGTCAGCAGAAAATGTAATATTCTAAGATTAGTACATTTAAAGAGAAATAATAGTAATAATAATGACAGGTGCTTCGAGTTTCGACTATTCCCAAAAATTTTTAACTACGTAGAGGATTCCTCAATACAAGATATTTGTCAACCGAACGTGTGACGTATATCGCGGACCCAAACCCTTGATTTTAAGAACATGATGAGTACATTTGTTTGTAGTTGAACACCAATGAGTTTTTCCTAGAAATTAAAACAAAGCAGGTTTCGATTCCTCCTACGGTTATGTACATAGTCAGTAATGAACGAACTACAAGAAAGTACCGAAATACAGTCTGCCTATTTCATAGCGTTACGTGAGGATAGGTAACACATTACAGATGATGGAATTTGAAAAGTAACTTTTCATTATTGTTGGTTTTTAACAAACAAGATCGGTGTTTCTTCATGACAAACTGACATTAACGCCTCGATCGTCGAAGTGTTAATCAAAAACTTCTCAATCTTCTCTAACGCTATCCTTCCAAAAATTGAAACTGTTGTGAATTATTCACGAAGTCATCTATGATAAGCATGCTAATGCAATTCTGTACTGTAGAAAATTATTTTAGAACGAGGCAATCGTTCTGTACGCCTTTCCTGAGAAAGATATTCTGCTATCTTTACTGAATACACCAAGACATCAATCTTACCATCTGTTTACATTTATCAGTATTTAGTTTATCGGTAAAACTTTAGAACAGGTTCGACCGTTCGTGTACTTTACATATAAAGTTACATTTTAAAATAAAAGAGAGGAAACTTAAAGAGATAATGGAGTACTACGCAGTTTGAGTTCGCGAACATTAGTAGTTCCCTTGAGATTATTAGAGTTTTAAAGTGGATTCTATACTTACATTCTACTACAAGCAATTATAAGCTATTTTGAATTTAACTGAAGTCTATTTTCCATTTAAAAATTGAAAAGGTATTTCAACCTCGTTGTGATTATTTCTGTTAGAAACAAATACGTAGGTCAACACACAAACCGACAATTGTCAATCAATCAAAAGGCAAAAACAAGAAAAAAACAGTTTAAATCCAGAATCGAGATACGAGAACCATCCAACTGAAACAGAACGTTTTCGTCAAAAAGAGGAACGTCAATCAAGGAATTGTGAAAAGTTTTTCAGAAATATTTTCGCGTTTACATTTTGTTAGATACCTAGTGTCAGCGGTTTTCAGCAATAACGTTAGTATAGGGTACTTACTTACACATCTCGTGGAATGACATTCCTTTGAATATATTTCACAATCCATCAAAACTTTTTTTCTTTTTAAATAATAAATAACGATTTTCACTTACTTTACCGGGATATTTTTAGAAATCCGGAATAAAATTTTATTTTGTAAATAAGCGTTCAGCTTACATTAACAGACTTGATAATTACTGTAAATTAAATATCTAGTCATTGTTACAATTTGCAAATTGCTTCTAAAATACTTTATCCGAATTTTAAACGGTTCAACTCAATTTTCACATTTAAACTGCCCGTTTAAAAGCAAAACAATCGCAGAACGTAGTGGAACAGTTGGGTATTCGGATTACCGTTTCAGATACAGGCATCGAAAACCCTTCGTTATTTATTAGGATTTTAGGAATTTTAATTACGCCACGTTTACGTGCACGAGAATCTCAATAGACGCATTTGTTAAAAGTATCACTTTGGGATTCGAAACCCATATTTTAACAGAATAGATTTAATTAATTATGAAGGAAAGGACGCAATAGTCATTTTACTGTTATTTGTCGTCCAATTTATAACAACTTTTTAGATTTTAATAGGTTTTTTTGTTTAAATCGAAAAATTTGCAATTTTAATATTCAAAGATGACAATAATATTTAATGAAACAAAGCGGAATTTGTATATTATCTGTTGCACACTAAATTTCGTTTGATTTTAATAGCAAAGGTTATATCGGTTGACTCCACAAATTATATCAAGCTACACTTTCCTCCTTTTTAATTATCTAACTATACAATATACTTAATGAAATGTGATTAATGATAGATGACAATGAATGAGGTAACAAGAACAAATCTGCCAGTCAGTGGCAAATGTAAAGCAACAAGCGCAACCGCATGAGGCTTACCAGCTCTGTCAGACTTCATGTACTGCCGTCCCATCGGACTGAGGTTGGTCCGAAAGTCTGACACGAGACATTCTGTAGGCCATCAACACGTAATATGAGTTTATCTAAACCTTTTTTACATATTTTTTATTTTTATCATACTATCAAACAACATTCACTCCGGTATGTATTAATATTGTGTTGAATTGTTGCACTGGGCTTTACGAAAAATAAATATAAAATATTTATACAAGTCGTTTGTATAATGTATGTAAATAAAGATTGGTTTGTAAAATCAACAAGTTAAAATTCAAATTGCTCAGTTAGAGCAAAACAAATTATAATAAATATTTTATACTTTTATACATTTATGTATTTTTGTCTAAATTCTAAATAACTACGTATTAGTACATACATAAAAACACTGATTTTCTCTAGTAAAATTCTAAATCTCTAAAAGGAAAATTGGGAAGTGAAGTTTCAGTAAACGTTTGGGTATAAAAAGTTAAAACATTCTTTCAGTGATCAATACACAACAAAAGGTTACGTAATCTAGTAGACAGAAATAAATAATTCAATTAATAAAACACAAGAAAAAGATGAATTTAAATAAAAAATGAGAGAAATATTGAGACAGGCCTTTGATAACTGTTGGTCACGTCTGAGATTACAACAGGTTGTAAATAAATAACATGGAAACGTTGAACTGATAAATCGACGTGACTAACATTTTTCAAAGCCTACCCTAATTGTGGTCTTTTTTCGATCGCACCCGAGTATTGTGTTTAATATTTATAAAAACAGATTTATACAGTAGGTCTGTGATAAATTTATATGAACTTCGCAGGTTCTGTAATGAAATTTAATGTTCCAAGAAGCAAGGTGTTTTAGATTTTTTCGTTTTTTTTTAAATAACATTAAAATACTATGCCGAAAGAAAATTAACAAAACCCTCCCCTGTGGAGATATTCCTTCAATATACTTACAATTAGATTAGCGGACTTAACGAGAAAATAATTGTGGTAATAAACTTGGTTAATGCTTTTTTATGGCACACGATCTTAGACAATGGATACAAGAGAAAAGCAATTATTTTTTCTTTAAGGAAATAGTAAATTGTTATTTTATTTAACTATATTGTCACAAAACCAATATTTCAATGAACTCAGTTTCGAGAACAACCAAAAACTTTGTTATCAAAATATTCTATGCACATTAAAACTCAAAGTGTTCGTAGATGATTTTGGACAAACTGGTATAAGAATCAAGTGTTCCTCGGTATTATCTAGCATTAGCAAAACAAGTTTACATTGGTAGAATGCATTACACACTTCGTCAAAAGTTACAACTACATTTTTTGTGTTTTCGTACAAACGGCTACCAATTTATTCCATTTCAATACTACGGGTATTTATAAATCAGATCAACGCATTAAAAGCAATGACGTAAAGTGCATACCGGCATTCTCTGCAATGTGGAGGTAACCAGCATTCAAAATCGATGTGGTTTATTACTAGTATTAGATTAGACCCCGCATCTTTACATTACGCCACTATAAAACCGTATAACAAATACAAAGTCATGTAAATCGAAAAAGTGATGATAGGATTTAGTCTCTGACATAGTACCCAAACCATACCTACGCAAGAATTGTAAGTTAGGAAAGTAAGACCTGAGTAATCGACATAGTGCTGTAGCACGAGAGGGTAATACCCTGCACAGATTTAAACTTTTCGGCAACACTAAGGTAAGCTACGAGGGTGGTCTGAAAAGTTTCCGACCTCAACGTGAAGATGGCAGCACTCGTAAATAAAAGCTACTGAATTTCGTTGCTCATCTGTTGACAGTTACTCACCAAAGTTTCAGCCATTTTGGACGCGCAGTTTTTATGTAACAATCGTTTGAGTGAGTTGATGTGACTTTTTTTGTGAAAATGGACAAAATCGAGTATCGAGCTGTCATTAAATATTTGTTTTTGAAAGGCAATACGACTTCGCAAATAAAAGATGAGTTGGATTCTGTGTATGGAGAATCTGCACCATCATTTACCACAGTGGAATTTTGGGCTGCTGAATTTAAACGTGGCCGTAAGAGCTTGGGAGACGATGAACGTTCGGGACGTCCAAAAACTGCAACTACCGACGAAAACATCGCCAAAGTTCACCAAATGGTGCTAGACGACCGCCGAATTAAAGTGAGAGAGATAGCAGAGGTTATGAACATGTCAAAAGAACGTGTTTGTCACATATTAAATCAACATTTAGGCATGAGAAAGCTGTCCGCGCGTTGGGTGCCGCGTTTGCTCACGTTAGACCAAAACCGTGTTCGAATGAATATTTCCAACGCCCTTTTGGCGCAGTTTAGGCGAAATAAATCCGAGTTTTGGCGCCGATTAATTACTGTAGATGAAACTTGGATACACCATTATACGCCCGAAACAAAAATACAGTCCAAACAGTGGACTGCAAAGGGGGAACCGGCTCCAAAAAAAGCAAAAACTGTTTTTTCGGCTGGGAAAGTGATGGCGACTGTTTTTTGGGATAGTCATGGAGTTATTTTAATCGATTATCTTCAAAAAGGAAAAACCATTACAGGAGCATACTATGCATCATTACTTGACAAGCTGAAGGCAGAACTTGCGAAAAAACGGCCACATTTGCAGAAAAAGAAAATCCTGTTTCACCAAGACAACGCACCGTCTCACACCTCAGCGGTTGCCATGGCGAAAATCCACGAATTACGGTTTGAACTGCTTGACCATCCGCCTTACTCACCAGATCTAGCCCCAAGCGACTTCTTTTTGTTCCCTCATCTAAAAATTGCGCTCGGAGGACAAAGATTTTCGTCAAATGAAGAGGCAATCACCTTCGTGAACAATTATTTTGCAGAGAAAAATGCCGAGTACTATTTGGACGGGTTACAGAGATGGGAGCATCGCTGGGAGAAGTGTGTAGAGTTACAAGGAGACTATGTTGAAAAATAAAAAAAAATTTTCAGAAAAAATGTCTTGTATCTTTGTTAGGTCGGAAACTTTTCAGACCACCCTCGTAAAAGGAACTTGGATGATAAATCTTAGGCCTATGGGAAAAGTCTTATTTGCCACTCTTTTGGTTTTCAAGACGTCCATAGCGCTTCGACAGCCGTTTAAGCTCAACAGAAAAGCAACAATTAAAATCACTTGTCTTGTAAATTTGCGTTTATGTTTGTGCCACGCAGCAATAAAATTCGACATTTCTTATACTTCAAAGTTTAGTAATAAACTGTCACTTTTATCATTTTCGAAATAAATTAAAAAAAACCGTTTGTGACAAGCAAACTAATATGTTGGTAGTAGGTTTTGTCAAGGTAACTGTCGCGAGAGTGCTTGCGTGTTCCAAGAAAGATTTCTGGATCGACGAACTCCGAACTGCCAGACGTTTGCTAATGTTGAAAGATAACTTCGAGGAACAGGAAAGTACTTTTGGACAGACTTATGAATCCAGAATACTTCATGTAGGAAAAAGAAATTCTTGAAATAGTATACAATCAGATCATCAGGAATCAATTCCTTTATCCCTTTCACTTTCAGCCCGCACATCAACCGTTACCTGTTGATTCTATATCTTATTTGGATTTCGCACAAGTTATTCAAGAACTCACAAACTACTGCAATAATTTTTTTGCGCGGTGTGATGTAAAAAATCTTCACAATAAACATGTTTATGCTGAAGAATACATACACGTGAAAAAGAAGAAATATTTTCAACGCGAATTCAAAATCAATTGTAAATGTAGATAGAGTTTACTGATATTTTTTACTTGATTGGTCCGTTTAGATTACTAGATTTTCTCCGGGAAACTCTGCCTGAATTGTTAGAAGACTCATCTCTTAATTTACATAAAGAGATTGTTTTCATGCAAGATGGTACATCAACCCATTTTGAAGGTTTTGAAAAAACTATTTTTGCACGACCACCTGTAAACTTGGCGTTTTGCAACTAGTTGTCGATGTCGAAAGTTGACAATTATAAACATTTGCAATTAATTTCACATATCGATGTTATAATGACCGTATCGATGCCGTAATGAAATCATAATACGTTTCTATGATCTTGGCCAACTTCATTTTTTAATCTGCCGTCAATGGTTTTTCTTTATTATTTATAAAATACGGTCGTGCAAAAAATATTGTATTCAACTAGAGTGTAAAGTGAAGTTTTTTGAATTCGTAGGGTTTAAACTTCCTACTCATTCAAAAAACTTCACTTTACACACTTGATATATAAATAACTATTATGTGGTCTACGAAAGACATTTATTTAATCAGTAAAAACAGAAACACCGCTACGTAGCATTAAGAAAGTTTGAAATTTGGAAAAACATATTAACAGTTTTATAATCAATAATCGCCATTACCTTCGCTCCTACAGAGATCGATTAGACACAAGAAATTGAAATATAACTTTTGGTTTCACAATATTGCCTAATATTGTCGGTTCTAACTTTGCCTTGACCTTCCGTTCTTAATGCTTCCCAGATGAAAAAGTCACACGAATTTATAAATCTTTAAATACGATTTGCTTCGAAAATCAGTAGAAAAAAAGAAAATCTTCCAAAATGACTTTTTTAAAAAATTGAACGCCAAATTTACACTCCTTGTGTTCAGAATTCAGAAGTTTTGTTTTTACTTAGAAAATACTAGCCTTGGTATATACGAGAGTGGTTTGATAATTAAAGTAAACAAATGGGGAAAAACAATTGCTCAAGTTAAATTTTATTTATTTCTCAACATCGTTTTATTTTAAATTTCCTTTTAACTCAGTATACTTCGCCCAACAATGTTCTAGTGCTAATATTCCATTTTTATAAAACGATTTGTCAAGTCCTGCAAAATAATCAATCACAGCATCCATAACGTAAGCATCACATGAAAAGATTTTTCCTCCAAGCCACTTTTTCAGATTAGGGAACAAATGGAAATCGCAGGGAGCCACATCAGGCGAGTAAGGCGGATGCTGTAGTAATTCGAATTTTAATTCGTGTATTTTAGCCATTGCAATTGCTGATGTGTGGGACGATGCATTGTCCTGATGGAAAAGTAATTTCTTCTTGGTCATGTGTGGGCGTTTTTTCCTGATTTAGTCGCTCAATTCTTGCAACAAGTTTGCATAATACTCCCCGGTGATTGTTTTTTCTTTTTGCAGATAATCTGTAAAAATGACTCCTTGTGCATCCCAGAAAACAATGACCATAACCTTTCCAGCTGATGGTAAGGACCTTGCCTTTTTTGGAGAAGGTTTGTTGCTCCTGGTCCACTGCTTCGATTCTTCCTCTGTCTGCGGTGATGCATGTCTCATCCACAGTTACGAATCTCCGCAAAAATTCATTTGGGTTACGTCTGCAAGATTCCAAACACTCGGACAAAACAGCCATTCGAATACGTTTTTGATCCAACGTTAACAATCGCGGCATCCATCGCGCACACAGCTTCTTCATGCTCAAATGTTCGTGTAAGATGTTATGCACACGTTCAGTTAAAATGCCCACCATCTCTGATATCTGCCTACCTTTGCATCTGCGGTCACTCAACACGATTTCATAGATTTTTTTTCTATCATTTGTTCAGTTGTTACCTCAATTGGACGACCACTCCGGTGTTCATCTTGGTAACCGTTAGAAAGAGCTACCCCTAGGATTAAACTTGTACAGACAAAGTTTAACCTTACCAACGCATGTATATTCATTCAGAAAATCAAAAGACACCTGCGAAAGGCCTCTTCAACGCCAAACACTTAGAAAATTTTTAAAAAAATTTCGAAAATCGACGATCTTGACAGTTCACTAGCAAAACGACAATCATGAGACTATAATATCGTGGCTACGTTCGTGCTACTCTCCGACAGCGTACCAACCGACAGTAACACAACCCAGTTTCCCTAAATCACCTGGAGAATTCAATAAAAAATGAACTTTTAACTACTCCTAACCTAGAAACACCCTCGTTACGCTCCCACGCAAAATTGGGGTGGAATTCATTGAAAGAATTAACGTTTAACTCCTTCTGACCTAGCAAGACTGTCGCTTGGTGTGGAATTCATTAAACAAATTAACGTTTAACTCTTCCTAACCTAACCACACCCCCGCTACGCCCGCGCAAGATTGGAGTGAAATTCATTAAAAAATAAACGTTTAACTCCTTCTAACTTAACCACACACTCGCTACGCACGCCCCCTCACAAGGTTGGGAGTGGATTTATAAAAGAAATGAACCTGCAGCTTTGCGAGTAAAAGTAAGCGACCCATAACATCCATACGCGATTCATGCTACAGTAGGAGGTTGGTAGTGTGCTCAGCAGCTAAATTAGTTGCCAATTTCATTGTTTATATCGTGCAACATAACCTAAGATTTGCTTAAAAATCGTGTTTGTTTTTCGTCGGTTTCATCAAGAGTGAATTAATTTTCTTTACTTCCGGCCACCTAATTGTGTTCTGTGGCTAATTCTCTACCTGCTGACACCAAAACTTTGCTCCCAAGACGTCATTTTCCTAGGGGTAGTTATATCGAACAATTTCCTTCATCTTCAGAAGTTGTTCGGCTACGTTTAAATTCAGCAACCTACGCAACGACGGCAACGATACACCAAGAACTGCATCCAACTTAGCTTTAATCTGAATGGCTGTCTTACCTTTTAAAAAATAGAAGTTATGACGACACGCATTTCTTTTCGTTCCATTTTTTACGAAATGTACTGACAGTGCTCTCTTTCACGACTTGTCAAATACACAAACTACGCAGTTTATCAAATTGCTATTTGACATTTGCTCGTTTGAAGGATAAAACAAACCAGCTAGAAAACAACTTTGTTATTAATATTATCATACGTACTTGATTTACCTTAATTATCAAACCACCCTCGTAGGTAAGTTAATACAATCGACTTATTTTAACTGCGAAAGATCTGTGGTAGCTCTATGTTCGCGAATTTTTCGGTCACTCTGCATAGGCAAGAGAATTTGCAAACTAACGCTTTTTTTGTTTTTTCTCAGGGAGGGCCTGGAAGAGTTTTAACAATATCAAATATACGTGTCCAGGTCGGCTCAGTACACAAACAGTGTTTATGTAGAAGATTCATTAATATGAAACTAATGTTTGCACATACTATCTTTCCTTCATTCAAGATACACAGTTGCAGACTGGAACTGGCATTAGACGCAAGGACATATCAAAGACGAATAGAACGACATCATCGTACATGATGCAAAGATGTAAATGAAAGTTTTGTAGGTGCGAATGACTATGCACACCGCAAGCAGAATAGCACTTTGCTGTTGCACAATATCAATACAATCATTCTTAGTGTAGTATCGAATTACAGCCTACGAGGTAACCGTAATAATCTAAGAACCGCAATAAAAGAAAACCAGATTTTGCATGGATTGAATTCAATCCTTCATTATCAGGCCCAAATCCGTTCCAAGGAATCCTGGACCAATGATGGTGGACGGTGAAGATGTTTACAACGCAGTGTTGTCTGTGAGCCGTGCAGAGGTTACGAATTGATCTACGTATCTGAAATTTATTTCCCAGAAATCTTTTATCATATAAGAAGCATCAAAGATTTGGAGAATACTACTCTTGTCCTCACAAAAACCCAATGCTCCGTGGAGCACAATTTGAAAAATACTATGTTATTATCCTCCATAGATTTTAGAAAAGGTAACTTGAAAAGCAAACTTGTTCTTGGAATATTAACCAATTCTTCAGTTGTGTGCTGAACGGTTTTCAAAATCTCTCCGAATCGAAATAACTTAAGAATGCATAGGCCAATTTTTACCAAATTTGGAGAGTAGGTGGGATCTTCAAGCATCTTGCGCACGCAGAACGAACACGATGACATTTAGCGGCGAAAATGGACAAAAACGATTGGGGCTTTACGTGAGATCCTAGCAATCTGGAACCAAGGATGTTGTGCTGTAGAACCTCCCGGGGTGTTTTGTCATTGACAGATTTAAATTCTGATCATTAGGCGTCCGAGAGGGGGGAATAGGGTGGGGATTTTGCGAAGCTATCGAAACGTCATTTAGTATTCCGATTTCAACCATTCTGCGAAACTTGCCACCAAAACCGCCCGAATGATATGATCGACGTGATATTTACGATCTGCATTCTGGAAGTGCATCTTTATCTACTAGAAAAACCCGATTCGATTCTGTTAACTTAACAACTTTTTCCATGGTCTTCCGCGATACCCAACTAAAAAATTCGTAACTCGGTTAATTATGACAAAATCGGGCTGGTTTTTTTTAACCTAAAGGGTATCATCAGGACAAGAAGCTTAGGTGGATACCAGTGGCGTGCGTCTGTCTTTGGGGTAAACTGGAAAAAATATATAATTAGTCTTCTTTTGGAGCTTTCTGGAGTAGTTCTCCGATATCCTAGAAAAGTGAAGTTGCTATCCTCGTATGCACCGTGGAATGGGAAACAAAAGAGGCTTATATACTTTTTCCTACGAGGTCATCTTCCGAGTCAAAAACGCAAAAAGCTGAAAACGGTGCAAATACGGCCCTTTGAACTAGAAAGACGAATCTTCTGCTGTAAATGCACTTTAGTGATCCATACGTAATCCTGTAAGCAAATTCCGGATCTTTCCAGAAAGACCCTCGGCCCTCTTTCCCTTCCACCCCTTCTGGCGCCGTTATTTTGGAGTAGTTAACGCTGAGATTCGGCATGTAGCTCTCCTAAACCTTTGTGCATTTCGCCTCTGAATTCGGTCCAAATGACCTGAGGAACTTCGGAGATAAAAAATTTTGAAATCTCTTGTGAATTCATTATTTTTGGTCTTAGTCGTTCATGCCGGAACGGTACGTGCTATCGGCTCAAAACATTAAGCATCATAAAGGCATGGTAAAGATATGTAAAAAGTGTAATACGCCATTTTTTTCAAAAAAGCACTTTTTGTACCTGAAAATCGGATTTGATGGAATAATGTAGGAGAGTTAGCGGCTATAGGCGTGCGTCGAGTGGTCTACAAGAGAATTGCAGGGAGATATATCTCGGTATCGAATATTTTATACTTATGGTAAGAGCTGTACTAAGAGTTATCGCAGGTATAGCACGTGTGCAAGGAGGTCGATGAAATGGGCCGACTAAAGATTTTCAGTAATATAAATAATAGTATAACATCCAAATTATTATTTTTATTGTATTTCACATATCAATTATCTGTTATTGAATTTAATATTTTCCTGTCCAAAACTGTGTAGGAGTAAAAGAATACGCTAAAATAGTAGTCCTGTATCAGTAACCTAACTTGTACTTTGTTTTAATCCCTACGCACTTAATTTATAGTTTTATGTGCCCGAGAAACTTCCCAAAACGTAATTTAAAGTTGAATTCATCGCGTTAACAGATTTTAGAGCGATTCCGTAGAGTACACAATTGATATAACAAAGCCATATTTTATTAATACACATCTCCCTAGGGGCAAAATGAAATTTCACAATTATCTATTCCATGAACTTAGTTGTTTCTGAAATTAATGTTACAATAAAATGTAGAGACCTGGGAAGCGCTCGGTAGTTGTATTGTAACGTATATTAGGAAAGTCCTAGCATTCCAGGTAACACTAAAGTATAAAGCTTTTTTTTCCAAGAATGTTCACATGTAAAATAGCATGTAAACGTATGTGAAAGACTTTTTTAACAATTTTGTGAAAATTTTTATTTAATGAACGTTTTCAAATATCTTAAGAATTCGTTTTGACATTTAAAATTTCGATAATTTTCTGAAAATTATTTCTATTATTTATATGTATAAGCCACTGACATGCTGCAACTTTCTGAACGCAGGTTATGTATCTACCAGATTCTAGAATTGCATTAGGGGTCAGCTAATCATCATTTATTGATTCAACATTTGAAAAACGTAAATCTTCAAATTATTACTATCACTTGAGAAACTTACAATTATTAGGAAAGCGCCTAAAAGCAAATAGTCAGTTGTACGTACATATTTTGAAAGTAGTTTCGAGGTTGTACGAAAGATAACGTCAAATAAAAATTTTTGTTTAGTATGTGACCTGTTAACAAAGTTTGAATTTATTTCCCATGTCTGCTATCGAGAAAAACGATACGGCAACGAAACGAGAAATTCCACGTAATGACGTCTACCAATAAACGTTTGTCGACATCTATTTTAGTTACGAATTGCTTTGAATATGTAGTATGCTATACATTCATCTTCGACGGCAGTTTATGAGAAAAAGATCCTTCGAAATCAATAGATTCAAATATATAAATATTATTTTTTTAACATATTATAAATTCAAAAGTGATTTATTTGCCTATGAATAAAACCTCTATAAAGGTGTACCTGTATAGTTCTGAAAAGTGTTCCTACAGTTTGTAACCCAAAATCAGTCATATGGAACATCCCTTTTTTACTGAATTATACGAATTAAACATTAATTTACAGTTTATTTCACTGTCAATCATCTGATTATATTTTGACCGCACAGTTCTATTTTAACATCAAAGGGCGAACCACATATCATATTCATAGGCATCACTCGCTACGCCCTTGAAAAATCCATAAAAAGAGATTATTGTGGCAATAGAAAGGTAACACGATAATCTGACTGCCTAAATGTCTGCATTATTTAGCCCCCCTTCCGATGTAATTAACTGAATAAAAAGCAGAATAAAACATTAAAACGGCATTTACATTAATAGAAAATTGAGTTCGCGACAAGAAGCACTTGAAACCAATGATCGATTTTCCGTTTTCAATTTTAGTAGTTATTACAATGCATTACGTTGAGTTACAATAAAAACCCCTGAATCAGCGCAGAAATTCCTTGTCAATTTCTCTACGACCAACATAAAGAGATATTTATTGGAAGAAAAATATGTTTCAGCGAAGTTTATCCTGTGACAAAACCTTGCATTATGGAAAACTTTGTTTTATTTTCCCTCATTGTACGAACTAAAGTTAAATCTTGTAAATATCCAACTTACAAGGTTACTAAACCACAGTGTTCTTATGTACATGTTGCAAACTTTACAAGTCATTTAAGCTGGCATCTAATACAATTTGAAATTTCCTAAATGTTTATTAATTGATTTTTGGAAACAGAAAGATATTAAGCTTTTCGGTTCATGGTATCGACGTAATTGCTGGTAGTCCCCCAGGTAGAACTTACTGAGGAATAAGTAAATAATTGGGAGAAGGCTGCAGCTTTCTTGAAGCGTTTATGCAGGCGTAAATTAATGATATCTAATGGATTCACAACTTTAGAAGCTAAAAACCGGGAAATGTGACTTGCTTCAGCTGCTTCGTTATAGCATAGAAGCGGTTCGATATACCTAAAAAGCACTTCAAAGCGCTTTTTTAAAAAGTTTATGACTTCCTTTCAAATAAAGTTTGTTCGCATTCTATAAACAACAGTTCTCTATATACAGTGTGGTAGCGTGTGTGATCAAGAATTATATGACACTCCTTAAATCTATCTCTAAAACCCTAAAACAAAAAAAATTTAATTTTTTGTTTTTTAGGTATAACATCTCGCACGGTCAATGGATTTCCGTGTATTAAATTTCTCAGCACGTATCGCAGACTATATGTACCTTATTTCTTAATGAGAAAGAAGCAGAAAACTTTAATTCTGCCAAACGAATTTCTTGTAATGAATAGCTTTATCGAATACATAATACTTACAAGTCTGATTCACTGAAATCAATAATCTACACCGGAGTTTTGACTGAAAACGGTATTATATGAATGCTTGCAAGAACGCAGCCTCGTATATCTAAAACAAGTTTGATTTTCAAAAAAGTAAACCTATCAAATCAGATTTCTAAAAACAAAGAAAAGCAAAGACCTGTTAAGAACTGTACGATGGGTTGCTGCATAAGCCAGAAATGAAAGTCAAACAGGCTACATTGTAGAAACATCCAGCATTTTCTTAACCGACTAGAAGAAGAAGACTTCCAACTGAACCTTAGAATTAAAGTTTGGAACAATGCACAAAGGGGAAAAGGATGGATAATAAAAGCATGCAAAATTATGGTATAATAAAAGAAATAAAAGTGATGTGAATAGAAGAACAGTACAAGGCAACTAAATCATAAAAAAATAGAAAACTCCTCACGACAAGAATAAGCAGAAATCTATAAATGGATCGACTTTTCAAAAACAACAACTTCAAGTAGACTTTCTTTAGGAAGATTTGACCAGAAATCCAAAATAAATTAGGAAATTGTATCGGCAGACCTACTATGGGAGGCTCAGGTTCTTGTGACAAAGATTACACAAATGTGCAATAATTGAAGTCAATATTAGGACTGAAATTAGCAAAAAGGCTCTAGAATAATAAAAGGCTCTAAACAAGGATTTTTTTTGTTAATTTGTGTCCAATTTTTTTGAGATCTGTATGTTTCAAAACTGGTTCTCAGACCACTACTTTAAACAGAATGATCATATAGTTCAGAGATTCTGTCAGTAAGAGATCTATAGCAAAATAGAATTCGATGTATTTGACACTAATCAATCTTACTGTTCAGAAATCTGAGTAAAAGCACTGAATTGTAACTGAGAAATCACACACACAATTTATTGTCGCTAAATCATCAAGTCTAAATAGATTAATCCATGAACTCAAGAATTCGGCACTCATTAATGACATACATACGAAAATAGAAAGAAGAGTCAATTCACAAAATCAAAAATGTTACGTCCATCAGTATTTTTCAAATATTTGCTTTCGAGCTTTATTTAAGTTAGTTGAGATTAGAGGTCATTTGATACGGGATCAAATAACATTCGCAGATCTTGCAAAAGAAAAGAAAGAGGTATTGTCAGGATCACATAAAGGCAGCGGGATCCTCGTAGCTTTTATTAGACATTGCCCCCAATCAAACAACCGTTTAACTTTTAAAAGACACCGGGGGTCGGTTGTACCAACTAAGTTCAAATTTTAATCAAGGTTCAACTGAATGAAAACGATTATTGTAGTAATCGTTTGCCCTAAAGGTCATACTACTGGTTTCTCACTAACATGAAACGCGGAATATTGATTAAAAGTTACTTTAACCTGAAGAATAACAAACATGAAAACTACACTTCATTTCTATCAAGCATCTAAAAACACAAATCTGCTACTATCCAAAATATTGAAATACACCATTCAAGTAGTAGAGTCACAAATCATAATACATTTATATAATACAGGGTGTCACAGAATGATTATTCTTAATTTTCAGAAGTGATGGAGTACACTTCAATCTCAATGTGAAAAGTAATTTTATAAATATTAAGAAAATGATATTACACTAAATTTATAAAAACGGTTCAAAACTACGTCTGCTGTTTTCGAAACATACGATATGTCAACGTATGGTTGACCGAAATCTTTGAGATATGTAAATGCGAAGATTCATGAACGTCGAGAAAGTTCCAGTCACTAACTCCTCTTCTGTATCGACAGATGTCGCATAAAATAATGATGTAATATGATCCCAAATAGGCATATCTGGTGAACGTGAGCTCTCTCCCGATCCATCCAACTTCGGCACATTAATCCAAAATATGCTGATGCACCATTATGCAGAAAGACCTCATCTCTACGAATGCTAATAGTACGATAAAATTAGCTCCAAAGGCAAGAATTAAAAAAAACAGGTTTGAGTATCCTAAATTGTTCATCATCCTTTTCTCTAAAGGTGATCAGAAGCCTCCGCAGCCAGAGCGTTGGGTCTGGAGAAGGAGAGGGAGAAAGGAGTCCGAAACTGTGTTTTCTCAGTTTTTTGTAAACTATATTCAATTTATAGTTTACCTTATTCTATAAACAATTAAAGAACGTAGAATCTTCCACAAAAAAAGCCCATATGCATTTTTTTGCTACACTCAATAGTTCAGGAGATATGGAGGCATAAAATTTATTCTTCCGTCGCAAATTGTAGAAAGTTGTCACTTGAGATCTCCTTACACGGGTTGATTTGCAATAGTCGTTAAGTACATCTGGTGGCGTAGAACATCCAAGTTTTGCGGGTTTTTGGATTAATATACAGGGTGTTTCATTAATAATTGGAAATATTTTAACTGTAGAATCCTGAGTTCAAAATATTAAGAGTTAACCCAAATCACTTAGATAAAATGTGGCTCCTTACAGAGTTACAGCGTGTTTTATAACAAAATGGTTCTTTTCAGAATCACAATTTGTTTTTAAATGTTGAATTCATTTATTCGTTTCAAGAAATTTCAATAAATAACATTATGTTTTTCTGTTAATAGGGATTAAAGTTTCATTTGCGTAATAAATGCAATCCTATGACCCAAAGACACCGACATAATTAATACACATTAAAATTAAAATAACTGTGTCGCTTCATTTTCAACTTTAAATATCTCGAGAAATAATGACTATATCGGTATGAATGAAGAGTATGTTATTTACATAGAAAGTATTGGAGAATCGAAAAATTGTGCTAAAATGGCAGTAGCCAGAAACGATTATTTAACATAATTTAGTAAAGTGCAGAGTACCTACACTTCCTGCTAAGTATGACAAGGATACGAAAATAGTTTTAAAGTACTGGGTACAAATAGTTTTTAAATTTCTAAAAAAAACACCCTGTAACTCAGTAAGAAGCCACATTTTATCTAAGTGATTTGGGTTAAATCTTAATATTTTGAACTCAGGATTCTACAGTTAGAACATTTCCAATTATCAATGAAACACCCTATATAGACAGGCAAAAACCGTTGCCTGCACCAGCAATATTATCTGCCTGCGCAGTGGGGTTGTTGAAAATTAGTGATTTTTTTCTTAGTTCCCCATCACCTTGAACTTTTTTAAATAGGACTGTTTTCCCTTCCTTATATATTGAGGACACAGAATCGCAGCCTGTAAAGACACAAACACACAATAAAACAAGTTTCAAGTACCCTATTGTGAGTTTTATTTGATTGGTTGTCTTTACTAGGCACAATCATCTTCAAGCTGCAGTTGGGGAGAGCAAGAGTAGTTAACATGACCAACAGGTCAGTGTCGTCACCTACTACTCTCACCTCCAATCCTTTTTGAGCTTCTGTGATTGCTGTTTGGAAAATCAGAGTATCTGTGTCTTGAAGCACCTTACATCCTCTTTCCTCCAAGTGAACTGTCAGGAGGGATATTAGCTGTTCCTTATTTTTTGGGCTTGCAAGGAACTTACTTTGCCCAAAAGGATTTGAATGTGGTCTTGTACTTTGACAGCTAAGAGAGACCTTCGCAAATGTTCCTCATTTTTAGTTATTTAGTTGTTCTCTGTAGCCATCGAACACGACAACAGCTTTTCCGTAATGGGAGCACACATAGTCACAGTATTGTTTGCAAATCAATCGGAACGTCTACATCTCCTGAATTATTAAGTGTAGCAAAAAAAATGCATATGACCTTTTTGTGGAAAATTTTACGTTTTATAATTGTTTATAGAATAAAATATGCTCTAGATTGAATAGTCTCAGAGATATTTGCAAAAACACTGAGAAAACACACTTTCCGGACTCTTTCCCCCTCCCCTTCTCTAAACCCGACGCTCTGGCTGCGGAGACTTTTTACCACATTTAGAGAAAAGTGTAATGAACAAATTAGGACAAATTTTTTTTTGGATTCCTGGATTTGGGTGTTTTTTGGTTTATTTTTACTGTACTATAAGCGAAACATGTTCAAGCAATTCGAGTAGTGTATTTTCCAGAAGAATCCTATAAACACAAGCCTGTAACAGTGCAGGCAGCAAATAGGGTTCAACTACAAATCCTAGCAGATCTTGGTTCGCCGTTAATTCTCTGTATCATTCAGCAAATTGAACTCTGAGATAATCAGTTGAAATTTGCACCTTTTGAATATGAAACAAATACTTTTGGTACTTCTCCATGCATATGAGTAGCTTGTATGTATCGCATGAGCAGTGCCAGCGTGCGGATTATTTTAAGACTGTTGCAGAATTTCGTCTTCATTCTAATTCTACCATTGTTTGGCATAATCTCTCAATACGAAAGAAAGGAAGCGTTTAGTTGTATTGGCATAATTTCTGTAACTGAATTCCTAGAATTCGTTGTACGGCTCCACCAAATGTTTACTGTAAGTATAGATGTTGACACACGGACGTACTTTACTCGAATTTCGGTTTTGAATCTGAAGTTAACCAAACTCTCAAACATGCTGATCCAACCTTGAAAATAATTATGAAAATTAGCAGTAGTTACCCTCCGAAGTTTAAGAACTGCAATATACATAAGTAGTTATGTTAATGTGATACTACATCTAGTGTAGTTTACTTTTAAAGATTTTGATAAATAAGTATTTTGCAGATAATGGTTTCAAGTAGTTTGGCAACACTTGGCGACTTCTAAAGGCCGGATGACTTCAGCTATTATCATTCCAAATAATATCAAACTGGCTTTACTACTAGGGTTTTGGAAACCATAGAAATTAAAGATGACAAATTAGAAGTTAATATTAAATTCGATAGGTCTATTAAATTGTAGGTGGTAGGGGCACTTGGGAAGGGGGCAACAATAAATTACCGATTGATATTTTAAAATGTAGTTCAGAAAACCACCAACAATAAGTTCATTACAATAGATTGAATACACTTGGTCATTGTTACCAATTTGGTCCATACAATCCAAAATAACTAGGTATGTACCGATTTACGTCTCTGCACACTTCTAAAGCATTTACTGTAAGTTTCATTCCATCCAAACTCGTAGCGTTAGAAATAGTGCAGGAGTTTCAAAGAGATGGGTACTTGAAATTACAAAATCCTTGCATTTACACATTGCACCAGATCTTCTTAGTTCACACTAAAGATCTAGATCTTCAAAAATAATAGGTAATACCAAAAGTAGTACTTAGAAAACAAATAGGACAACATACATAAGAAAGAATAAAAATATAGAGTACAGGGCAATATTTAATAATCAATTTGATATTTTTACAATCATGGAGACTTGGCTATCATTTAATGCTACTTACGGATACCGTTAGCATACTGGGATATCAGTTCTTCGCAGGGATAGAAATGGTAGAGAGGGCAAAATGGGTATTTAACATTAAGTACTTTTCCTTGGATTTTCTTATTTCTGCATACTTAGAAGATTCGTTCATTGAAATAAACCAACCTTCATTCGAAAATTATCGGTATCAAATCACATTTGTTATTTTTTTTATTATATTATACTCACTACTGTTAAAGAGAATCACAATACAAATCAGTAATGAGTAATGGATAGCAGTAAATCCGTTGAGAGATTTGTAAATTACTGGAGAAAGCATATTCGATGCTAATTGTGATATTTTAAGCTTCAATAAAAAACGTTACGTGCGTCTTTAGTTCTGACACATTTTTAATTATTGCAATTTTACCTACGATCCATGTCTTGATGTTAGAGATTAACATCGCATTAAAAAATACAAAATTGATGTTGCTGATTTATTTACGGATTACATCGCTATGAGCAAATTTCTCATTGCTGGGTTCTAAACTGCTAAGGATTTTATTAATTTGATAAAAGTCTTCTAGAAATACAAAACGAAAAGGTTTTTTGAGCATGTCGCAATACATCAAATTTTTATGCTTCTTTGTTTACCATCTTTAAGGTTACTTTCCCAAAAACAAATTCATTTGCAAAAGAATCAATTATTCTATTATTTATATCAAACTTTAGAGCAGAAACATTTGTTGCATTGGCAAATTAATTAAAGTTTATTTCAGTAACAGATCGAACTGCTCTTTTATTAGCATTTATTAAAACAAAGCAATAAAAATAAATTAGAATACTTCCTGTTCGGTATTCGTTTTTAAATAGACGCTGCGCTGCAACATTTAAAAACTTATTATATCTGTTTTCTATGCAGCGAAGTTCTTTCTTCTTAGTTAGTTGAATAAGATAAAAGATAAAAAACCAGCTGCAGGCAATATTTTTGATGATGATATTAACACCGACCTCAACCATAGTCTACCACACAAACTACATATTCTCATTTTGGTTATTATTGTTAACTATGAATTGTCAGATCAATTAGCATCAAGCATAATTTATTGAAAAGCATTTTCATTAGAAATCCTAGAAAATTATAAATTAAGATTCTTTAATTTCGTATACTAAACTCGAAATGATAGTATTAAAGAAAAAATATGGTGAATATTCAAATGAAATTGTAACGCAAAAGTTAGTTTAATGGAATATGTTGAAATTCTAGCTGCTTCATTAATTTTTTTTATAAAAGAAGAAGCAAAAGAAATAGCAACGACTTTTTTCAACCCCATTGAACGTGAAATTAAATTAGATGTGACTTTCTGCAGATTCTTTTAAACAATATTAAATATTTATGTTTATAACAACTAACAAAAAACAACCGAGAAAATATTTTGCTTGCGTTAGTAAAATTATATAATAAAAAAACAAAGACGTTGCTATTCCCTTAGGAAAAGCCAAAATTAATTTCTACTCAATTTATGGTACAATTCAACTGTCAAAATCGTTAATGACGGGGAGCTTAATTAAGCAAAGCCTTAATTTATTCTGTTGCAATCTAAAAAATAATACAGGTGATAAAATATATAATAAACGAGACGTAACACACTGTGGAATTGCAGACATTAAGAAAATACGAAAGAGGGAAACGAAAAATTCAATTAATTCAGACATAGAAAAGTCGTAACAGAAAGCAGAAAGAGAAGGTTATCCTATAATGACAGAAAGATGGAACAATAAAAAATTATGGATGAACAAAAGATACCCCTTTTTAAATTAATTTTCGTTTTTAGCTGTAGAATAGTTTATAGGTATAAAATCCTTTTTTCTAAGGAGCATTTTTGCAAAATTTCACGAAACGCAAATATTTAAAGAATTACGACCGTCGACTTTATCGAAAAACGCTCGTAAAAGAGGTCCGTAAAATATTGAAGAATAAAGGCATAAATAACTTCAAACATCTTCTCTCTTCTAGTGCAGATGCGCTTACTTTTGATCATATTGCATTTTTTTGTTTTATAACAGACAGAAGTTCTTTTGATATCTACAATCGTTGACATAAAAATAAATTTTAAAGCTCAATATAACACTCGACTCTGTGAATGCCTAAAACTTGTTATTCCCTTTGTTCGATTTTCTAAAAGGAAAGATATCGTCTGCAATAACTAAAACACACCCTGCGAAGTAACCTTTATACGTAAGACTATTATACCTTTTACTCACGAATATTAGGTATGAGGTATCAATTTCAGAAAAATAATTATAATTTCATTAGATCATATTGCAAAAATACGAAGTCTTCAAATTTCTAATCCTACATGCAATACAGCCTATCTATACAGAGTGTTTCATAATCGGTGTATATAATTTTAACAGTAGTTTGAGGTGTGAGACACTATATAATCTACTTTCCAAAATAATAACTGTTATTGTCAATTCTGAGCTGAATTTCAGTATATACAAAGCTGTTCATTATACGTGGTGTCTCTGAAGTCAGATGCTACATCTCACAATTGTTCTATTCTCTCCAGGATTTGAAAATCTTCCTAAATTTCCCAGGCTATTTAAATGTTTTCTATGACTGTTTCCTCTTGGTCTTTTCTTAGATTCACTATCACATCATAAATCCAGTTTTCTACAATAGTGTGTACTGTACATATCCTCGTGTACCTAACATAAAGTGAAATCTCATAGTCCCTTTTCTTGGAATCCTTGTATAGCGTCCTTAATATTAGATAAATCAAAACAAAATAGAAAAGAACGCGTATTTACTCCCCAACCCCAAATTGAAGTTCGAACTAAGAGACATCCTGTATATTTAATCTATCTAGCTATAGAATAGAAGAATATCTAGCTAAAAATATTTTTAAACGTAACTATCTCTTCTACACTTCTAGCTTTTTCCAAACGCATCGAGCGTCGTAGTTTAGCAGTTAACAGGCTACTTTAGTTCAAATCCTCGAACCAATTTCATTGTTTCTAAATTTTTCGTACAACAATTTCCAATTACCACCTCTCCCGTTCTTGCCTCTTTTGGTAATCTTTCAAATTATTCTTCTGTAGTACTTCGAAGTTGATCGTCTAATGTATAACGCCCGTTTCTGAAAGTTTCTTTCAGAACACTAAAAGGTATTTCCTAGGCTGAGTCACTACTCGTTTTTTCTTCTCGGGCTTTGCTCAAGTTTTTTATAGCCTTACTATAAACTTCAGATTCTGTGTACTACTCGATCAAAACAACACTTCCTAAGTTGTTATCGAACTGAATTCTTACATTTCTTGCTACCAAAGAAGCTTTGTGAATTCATCGCGTTGATTCCCTTTTTGCTCCTGAGCGTAAGTATTTAAGTGTCATAGTATCTGTTTGTATTAGGCAGACTAGTGATGCAGTATAATTTATTTTTTGGTTAAGTGTTCCCTTTCACATCAATTGTCGAAATTCATATTTTGTTACAAATCTGCAACAATACGCAAATAGGACATTGACCTGACCCTTCATTTACCCTATGATGTCAACCGCGTCAGTAATCTTTTGATACTTCCATCGGAATTATACGTTAAAGTTGATCAACGTGTTAGGATTTCTCGTAAAACTCGAAGAATGCAGTACATAAACGTGCAGGTTGTTAAGGAAGTTTACAGTGGTGAGCAAGTTCAGAATCAAAGCGATGACAATCGTTTTTTTCAATATCCAAGCGGTTTTTCACATGAATTGGATGCATGAAGGTTAGACAGTTAACCAAGCTTGATGTATGGAGGTTTAGAAAAGAGAAGAAGAAGACCGAAATTCAATCGTATTCATGACAAGGAGTCTCGTGTAACTTTTTTGTTTATTCAAGATCAAATTAGCATTTTAAAACAAGCCGTTTTGGATCGATGTATGCGATGAAAGCAAAAGTCATGAACATGCTGAGAAAAAGAGACCTGCAGAATTGCTTTCAACAGATTTGTATAAAGCGGTAATAGGTAAAAGATTTGAAAGCATTAAACCAGTTATTTTGTAAGCAGACCTTCTAATTGATACCCAGGGATGGCAAAAAGAAAATGTCGTCAATATGACAATTGCGTTCAACAGCATGCTGTTATATATTGTGAATAAATATTTACTTGCTTGCAGAATGTCATAATATTTTTCTAAGTTTTTTCGATTTTCCTCGCTATTGCGCTCGAAAGATCCATTATTCTCTTACCCGACTGGGCGTCGTCATCGATCCCATCCAAGTCGGTTAAAAGAGATTCGACTGTACTAGAAATACTAGATAAGCAGAATATCTATTATTCTTGAGACTAAAAA
>VTPC01000905.1:0-59624 GCA_011009095.1 Ignelater luminosus
TCTTCTAATTGAGTTATCATAAAATGCTGAAATTGCTCAGTGTACATCATCTTGCAATGCCCTTCAAAAAACCTAAAGAAGGTTTAGTGCTAAAATAATTAGGGAAGCCAATATCTAAACATTTCAAAATTAGCATGGAATTTCCTATGTTGCATCTGTCGATGCAGCACCCGGTATACATTTAAGCATGCGTTGAGAACAGTATGATTATTAGTCCAGTCAACGAAAGGGTTATACAGGACATAGAATGGCGGAAAATGTTTCTGTTGAGGAATGTGTTGGGGGTAGTTAGGAGGCAAAGATAATAAAAGTCCCCGCCCCTAGCCCTGAATTTCAAAAATTATCGATTTGCGCTGGCGAATATCTCGGAAACTATAACACATAAGAAGAAAATGAATATAAACATTCTTGTAGAACATTTAACTGTCTTGTATTTTATAAGGAATACTTTTCATCGTACGACGCACCATTTCCGAGTTATTAAACAAAAAACCAACAGAAGAGACCTTTCCACCCCCCCTAAATCGGCAGGCCTAGGGCCGGGGACTTTTAGTATCTTTGCCTTCTCACTACCCGCAACATACTCCTCATGTGAAGAATTCCTCTACAACCCCCTTTTGGGCATTCATTGACGTTTCTTGAGAAATCACAAAATGTATCCAAAAACTTCAAATTGCTAAACTTCTGACCTGTAAAAGATAAATTAGTAACTATTACATATTTCTAAAAAGGGCTGAATGCCTGTCTGACCACTTTCCTGTAAAACATAACGCTGAAGAGTTAGAAGGACAAGTTTGACGAGAAAAAAGTTTTTCGAAAATTATCGATTTTCGCTAGCGAATATCTCGAAAACTGTAACGCATAAAAAGAATATAAATATAGACTTATCGTAGAACGCACCGTTTCCGAGTTATAAGCAAGAAACCGAAAACAGGGACATTTTCATTCCCCTCCCCTCTAAAACGGTTGGACTAGCTAAGTCAAGATCAGACACACTCATGTACAGGTATACGTGGTGCACTTCTATAAAATATTTATAATGGTACTAGTTAAGATAAAACGATTTATGTGGTTCCGAGCGAACGAAAGTTTTACTTAATTCGGTTCGAAGCAGAACTCGTTTGAGCCAAGATGATAGTCTAGCTTAGGAAGTAACTTTGAGTAAGTTTTTCCTTACCTTTAGACTTAAAATTCTTTAAATGAATATGTTCTTTGACGTTGCTATGCTTTCTTATTATGGGAACTTGTAATGTTTCTGAATATAATGCTTAATTTGTTAAAAATAGGCTTATTACTCCAATCTTCTAGAGGTAAATAAATAACTCAGTGTTTCATGTATCGTTCTTTTTCACTATGCAGAAACTCTTTGCAAACTATTCCTAAAACAGTTTCGAAAAACCCCAAAAACTTTTTTATGACGATAAAGTTTAACCTCTATTGGATCTGAAAAAATAATTCGAAATTCGTTGAAAATCCTACTGTATCTCTGCATTTCTGATGAATGAAGTCGTGAATTTGTTGTTGCCTGCAGACATCCATCTTGTAAATTGCTTTTCGTTAAATGACCAACCCCAATTATTTTGCAATACCTTAAGTACGGTAGAAATAAGTAACCGATATCTTCTAAATCAATTCTGTATTAGAAGCTTTTAAAGGCAAATGTCACAGGAAATCTTTGTATGATCTGTTGAATCCAACAACCAACGGATAAAAACTGTAGTTAGTCGCAACATTCGCAATGTAATCTATTAGGATGTATAGCATTAGCGTTAATTCTAAAACTCATGATGCATTATTATTATTAGAGATTTAGTAAGTGAATTGATCAAAATTATCAAATAGTTACTAGAGTGGCGTTTTTAAGTACATCTCTGTAATTAAAGAAATACACTTCCCTATTGAAAATTGTTTGCGAATCACTTTTCTGAAAAGTTTAGCTGGTTGCTTGCAGGATTTGCTATCTGATTTAGATTAAATGCGTCATAGATCGAATAGAAGTTTTGAAATAAAGGAAAGTGTTTGTTAGAAACTACTTTATTCAAAGATGTCCTTTATTTCTATGGTGATTTCAACATCTTCATTCTCAACATCAAAATGTAAGAGCTATTTTGTCACCGGCTGTAATATAAAAGGTGAAAAAAAAACTCTTTTGCTTTTACAATCTAAATATAACCTCTGTTGTCTTTTAGACTAACCAGAATTTAGATTAGTAGGTACTAGGAAAAAAAACAAAAATCCAAAAGTATAAAACAGCTGACTGTAATTTTGATACTGTTTGAAGTATACTAAAAAGTAAAGTCTACATAATTAAACACTTAAACTTCACGCCCCCCTTAATAAATTATCAGTTAGACAGTACTACAAGTAAGCAGTGGGTCCGTATTACTACGATGAGATGCATGCTAAAAATCTCTTCTGGGCATGGAAAACTTCGGGTACGGCTGAATACAAGTTGGTGACGAAATGATCATAGTTGTTGAAGTCACGAGGTCCAAAGAAATTGTTACCTGAAGCCACAAAACAACAACAACAACAACAATACCATATGTATGTTGATTTTAACTACTTTAAGGGAGATTGCTTTCTAGTTATCTTCATTGAAAAAGTTGCACATCTTGACAACGCAGCAATTATTTACTTACTCTATCACTTTTATTGGTAAAAATTGTAAACCAAAAGATAGTGGTAAATCTTGTAAGCACTGGGCAAAAAAGTGAACAGCTTCAATCAGCATTGCCAGAGTCGACGAGAGACCTCCAGATTTGATCATTTTATACAACTTTCTGTTTTTGGCGACTACCAGGTGTTTGAAGATGACTAAAATATCTTGTTGGCACATCTTTCTGTGAGGAAGCTTGAGAAGAAATGGAGGGTGGTTTGCGCAGCTTACCAGAAATGGGCAAGGAAGGCTGCAATACTGCATAGAAATAAAGCACAGGATTGTTAATTAACAAAACAGCTATCAAAGAACCCATAACCGAAAGAGTATAGTGTAACCGTAACGTATTTTGAAGTGATGTAGATTCGAGATATAAAGTCAATATTTGAATGGGGACATAGACCTAGGAGGTGAGATAGAAGGACTCTAGAATAATAAAATGTTTATAGACCTGGAAATGCTTGTTTCTTTTGGATATCTTGGAAGTTTATAGAACAGAACCAACTACGAAGGCAGCCATTTACACATAGTTATGTACCAAAAATAAAAATTATGCAAAAGATTTACAGCTAGAAAATAGAAGTTTTGCAATTACTCATCAACTGTTCATTTACTTAAGCAAATTTAAAACTGTTTTTGAGGTTAGTTAAGAAACCATTAACAGTCACTGTTTTTAATAAATTATGAAGAAAAATGTTTTTGCATTTTTGAGTTCTGATAAAATGCTTGTTATTGTTGTTCTTGTAAAATAGTTAATCAATATTTTCTTGGTTTCCTAGTAATCATGTCTCCCTCCCAAGAGGGGAGGCGTGCTCCACAGTTTGAGAACGGCTAGTCTAGTACAATGAGTTTGTTTTAGGAAGGACCTAGGATTCTAATTGTTAAAATTTCTACTTTTTGTTGATTTTTGTTATCTTAGGAATTATCATATTAGAAGTGTTTTGTAATAAAGGGCCAATTTAAAATTGTTATTTTAATAAACTTTTTTCTGTAAGACTAAGGAAAAAACGAAAAATAGAAAAAATAAAACACGCTCACAACACTGATAGACAAAGATTTTGTTACAGGAACAATTTTGGATGATTTTTATTTAATTTTGCCTGCTAAATCCGAATATGTAATCATAATTTGTCCAAGACTGAGTATTTGTTTTTGTAATTGTAGGTTTTTATCCCAAATTTGCATACCCTTATTTGAATTTCTAATTTTTTGAGACGCTTTAAAACGCAATACTTCTTTAATCATGCATTTGCGTTCACCTAATAATGAATTAGTATAGATAAATCTGATTTTGGGAGCTAACCGAACGACTTGGGTTTTCCCTCAATGAGCATTTCGGGGTTTTGCACCCGTAAATTTAGAAATGACGCGCAATGTCCTAAAGTGTTAATTTACTTACTATCTTTTGTGAAGTGCATGTCTATGCTCTACCATTACCCGTATTACACTTTGATTAACCAAATCTGTGAACTACGCAAGGTTAGTTCAATTTATATGTTAACATTACGATGCCGCGCAACTGTGTGAGTAGTCTTGACAACTTTTATTACGTGTATGGTGAAATCAAAACAGGTTATGAACTGTACTTCGAGTGTAAAGCTAGAGATCAGGATAAGGGTTAAGCCCCATATATCTGCTGTTGAATATGTGTTTCCCAGCTCATAAGCTGGTTAAATAGAAAATCAAGCCAAGGGATAATTCCTCAGACTGCTACTTTTGTACAACATATTGAATAAGTCAAGAAGTAAATTAAAGTTTCTAAACCTCCCATCGGCTATGCTGGACAGTACTACGGATGTTCCTATACTATCCCCACCAAATTCATGGCCTGTGTATCTTGAGGAGGACCCATTAGATGACTTCGAGGGCCAAGAAAACATAAAAACGGAGCCTGACTTTCTTGATATGCCCAAGGAGCCTTATAAAATAAACCCGTTCGATTTGGATGATTGAGTTCGTGATCTGAACTTGTTACAAAATCAAGCAGACCTCTTACCTTCAAGGCTCAGAGAATGGAATTTATTAAAGAATATGCATATTCCGCAGTAGGCAGCAAGAATTGCAGCAGTTAGCTTAAAAACAAGATGACCTGCTATTCTGTATGATGCCAACGCTTTACTAGAGACAGTAAGTCATCATCACAATCTAGAAGAATTGAAGCTCTTTATAGACTCCTCGAAAACAAGCTGTTCTCCTTCATAATGGAAATGAAAATCCTTCTATTCCCATTGCTCATGCTGTTCACAGAAACGTGTCTTATGAAAGCATGAAGCTACTACTGGATAGAATAAAGTACCAAATTACAAAGATTTGGGAGCAAATATGTCCTTGAAGATAAATTTCTTCCATTCACATCTGGATCTTCTGCAAACAATCTTGGTGGTAATGTGAGCGATGGACATGTTAAGAGACTTCACCAAGATATCAACCCAAATTGAATCGCGCTACAAGGGAAAATGGAGCAAAAATATGCTTGCAGACTACTACTGGAGTTTTAAAAGAGATGCATCAGCAACGAAATATAGACGAAAGTCGAATAGAAATATGTTTTGTAAATAAATTATATTATGTACCTTTATTATCGCATAAAACATTAAAATTTCTGGAATTTTGAACGCATTTTATTCAAAAACCTTACGTGCTAAGAAAATTTAGAAAGCATATTTGAAATCAGCAGAAAAGATTTAATAAGAATCAGCCTCTTTAGTCGATACAAGAGTAAAAAAGTACAACTTTGTATATCAGTGTAATTTAAACTTGAATGTTTTCGTATTCGATTCTGAAAGCAAGGCTTTTGCAATTGACGGCAAATTCACTGATAGATATGACTCTCGCTTTTACCATTTCTGTAAGTACTTTGCAAGTATAAACATTCATCTTTCCTCTTCAATTAAAGTTTTCCTTTGAAAAGTCTAACTTCGACAGATGAAACTTCATAATAAGCGCATTAATTACAAGTTTACTAGGTAAATATTCTAATTTCAGAGTGTGCTTAACTGAAAGCTTTTTTCCATTTTTTGGTGCCAGTTTCTTTCAGGTAGAAGTGAAAATTTAAAGTTGAAAGATTATTACAAAACAGAACTTGTAAACAAAAGTTGATAGGGAAAGCAAATTGTCACACGTAGAATTATATTGCTTGTTTTAAAAGAAAAGGCATTGTTGAACATAGGGGCCTACTTTATTTTGTAATATCAGAGTGTAGCTACGGTAACATTTTTGATATTTCAATTATGAAGTCGGAAACTTCAAACCAGGGAAGATAAACACTCTGTCTTAAAACGACACGACATATACCGTGACTAACACTGTTCAATGATCTAGTGACCGTGATATTAGTTTAATTACATTTGCGGCTGCAATTTAGTATTGATATAGATTTTACTCTGACCTAAAACTGTTTCTTCTTCAAGATTTTAATTATTGATATGCCCGTAATTCAGACTTCCGCTAATAACACTGGATACGATATTTTTTGTAATACTCCGTTCTCCTTTTTTACTTCTACTATAGTCCTTATGGGATTATTTCAAAACTTTTATCATTTTTGTTATTTCAAGTTCGTTTGAACAAACCCACTGCAAAATATTTTTTGGCAAGATTATTTTTATCATTTCCTTGCCTTTTTATCATTCCTGTTCCAATTTCGTCTTGCTCATTTTTTAACTGTTCCTATTATTAAAATCATTCTATTTTTTAGTTTAAAAAAACGTGTTTTTATGAGTAATGGAAACTGTATTAATAATCATTACAATCTAGCTTACTATTAATCAATAATTTAGTTATAATTAATATTTTAGGTTTCAAAAATAATGCAAGTTAGTTAGCTGCATTTTCCTTCTCATTGTGTTAAAAGTAACTGAAATCGGCGATATTCTTCATCATTTAAGAGCTAACCTACCCGAAAAAATTACTCCGATTTGCATCCCTGACTCCTACACATTTTTCTACTTTAGGGGTAAGATTATTATACGCAAGTGAACGATTTAGTTGGAGGAAGCGTTTCAAGGAGGAAAAATAGAAAGTCATGATGCTGCCTAAAGGTAGTTTACAGGCGAAACGAGGAACAATTTTTAAATAATTCTGACTAGTTATTAGTTAACTTTCTTTTGTACCTTTATAGCTGTACCAAATTTTTGGGAATTACATTTTTAGAAAACTTATAAAGAAACTCTGTTAATAATAAATTTCGAGTTAAGAAAACCAAAATAAAAATGTTTGTAATCCCTATAAAATGAATTTAAAAGGCATGGAAGCAACTAAAATCTTGATATTATTATTATTATTATATTATTATTATGATAATGACAAATGATGAAAACTGAATGTTTGTTTGTTTTATCCGTAATTTGACATAATTATTAATTACATATTTGTAGTTATATTTCCAACAGTTAATTCAATTACATGACAAGGTTTTTTAGATATAAATGATATTAAAGGTAGTCGTGTAGGACTTGTCGAAAATAAATAAAGTTTGGTTCATACCAACTCCTGCGAGAGATGGTTGATTTTTCGAACTTAAAGTATAAACTCTGTCACGAGCAGCAATTCCTTTAAATTCCCAATGCACTTTAAGGTTTCGTAAGGAAGTTTGGTAGTTTTTATGTGTCCCACTTCATGTATAGAAAGGAACAAAATATCCTTATAACAGCCAATAAATATTAATCATGCTAACTAACACAAAAAAGAAATCAATTACGATCAATTAAAAACGTTACTGATACCACAGTCTTATAGATGTACATAAAATGGGAAAACAAAAGAAAGTCAGTAAAATACCATTAAGTAGTTGATCTGATACAAAACTTTCTAAATACCAAAGGTTCAACAATATTTGAATGTAAATCAGGAAATAAAAGACAAACTTACAAATTAAAATAAAATTCCAACAAAGGTAACTTCTATCTGCATATATTCTTCCTCAACAGGATGATTCTTCGTCTTGGTGCTTGTACAAGACCTTTTACTGGGAGAAACTCATAAGAGGTTCTTTTGAGTTTGCAAATGAAATTAATTTCATTTAGTGAACTTCCATCAATTTGTAATAGGATTAAACGATACAAGAATATCAATCAGCATTCAGTAGAAGATATTTGTAACATTGGGTAAATAATAAAACTTGTTTTGACGTCACCATTTGGAACATACTGCAAAACGTGATTTTTGTGCAATATGCGGTGTGCGACCTATTGACTGAATATCAATTAGGAGAATAGTAAATGAAAATTTTAAAAATTTTAAAAACTGCCATTGACCATGAATTCTTGATAAAACCTAAAACCTAGAATACTCAAAAATGGACATCTTGTTTAAGTCTATTAAGAATTAGAAATTCCAAATTGCAAAACCTTAATAAAACTATCGCTTCACAATCGACCAAGCTAAGAAAATCTCATAGACAATGGATGGGGACACAAACCAGATAAGGAGATGGAATTAAGTCTACAAAAAGAAAAACGAAAAACCTAAAATGATAGTTCAATCAACGTAAAATCGAAATTAGGAATTCTAAATAATTCTGAGCAACTAGTATGGTTTTTCCCTTTAGTGAAGGTCACTGACTATTTTCAAACTACTTAATCATATATAATTATAGTATATCTTCCTTCTATGCTCATTGACTTGAGTGGCCCGAAATGTATACTGATGCCAACTACCTGTGTACGAAACTGTTGCGTTTAATATAAAGCCCATTTTGTTAAAAACTGCATTACCATAGAAAGCAATGGTAAGGTACCAAGTTGTGAAGCAGGAATTTCTGTGTCAGGACGACATCTTGATCAGCAATTCCAAAGCTGTTAAGTTACACTGCCTAGCAAAACAAATTTTGTTTAATGTTTCCTTCACTTTATAAGTCAATTCATACTAGTTTTGGGTTGAGAAAAACGAATATGTCAAAGAAAAATTTTTATTAGCTCTAGTTTCTGTGATATACAATAGGTGAAAGTTTTTCATTTTAAAGGATTAAGAGAAAACGGTAAATACGTATTAATTATATATGCTAACAACATTAAAAGTGTGATCGTTCTTTTTTTTAATGACAGTTACATCCTAAATTGATGAAAGAACGCCTACCAGGTTGTTGGATCTACAGAGAATCAATTAGTGTCTTCATGAGATTGCTATCTTTTGGCTTTTCTCTTGTAAGTGAGTTCTGGAGCATCCCTACACACAAACCAGCAGTAATCCGCAAGCATTGCTTCATTCCAGCGGCCCTGATATCTCCGTTCTATCACAGAAATATCCTGATAAAACCTTTCTCCGTGCTCGTTACTGACAGCTCCACAACAAGGTGGAGAGTGGAGAAAATGGATTTTTAGGGACATATTGCATCCAAGTTTGATGGTATTTTACTAGAAGTACTGTCACCAACTGAGTGTAGTTATCATCTCTTTTGTTCCCTAAAAATCCATGCATAACTCCCTTGAGAGCTTCCCAAGTTTCCTTTTCTTTCCCTTCCAAAACTAGGTCGAACGCAGAATCCTTTACGAGTTGACGTATTTGTGGCCCAACAAACAAGACATCTTTTGGATCCACGAGAGATTCGGTAACGACATTTTTCTCTCTAGAGTTAAGATTTGTTGCAGGCCAATCTGCTTGAATATAATGTGATTTCCTATCCCTACTGTCCCACATACATAAAAAGCAACAGTATCTAGTGTACCCTAATTGCATTCCTAAGAGTACAGCAATGACTTTTAGATCGCCACAGATTTTCCACTTATGTTCAGCATATTTGATTGAGTCCAGAATGGCTGTCATGTTTGCATAAGTCTCCTTTGAGGTGTCTATGAATAGCCTCCATTCAGTTGGATCATGTTTCAAATTCAATCTTTTCACCAAACCATTAATGTCAGAGCAAAACACAAGATTGTTTTTCTTCTCAAAAACAAGCAAGCAGATCCCGTTGACGTTGCCTGTAGTTGGAGACCCTGACATCATGTTGAAGAAGATTCCATTGCTGTGACCTTGACCCTAGAAGTTCCGCCTTCTCCTGTGAGTCAAGGTCTCGAATGAAATCACTCAACTCCGATTGGGTCAATCTGTGCAGTTGATCATCTTTTTCTTCAAAATCGGGGTCATGGGATGTTGAAGGCTTGTTGGGTTTTTCTTCTTCCGCACTGTCTTCATTTTCTACTTCCAACTCATAATTTTGGGGTGGAGTAGGAATTGGTAAACTGTCTGAATGTTGAATAGGTCGAAAAGCAGATGGAAGATTTGAGTATTGAACTGTTCTTCTTTTTTTCATTGACAATCGTGCCTTTATAGGCGGAGTCAAGCAAAAATAGCAGTCATGTGTATGATTTGTAAGTTTCCGCCAAACCATATTCACAGCAAAAGCCATTGATCGTTTTTTATTTTTCAGTCATCCTCGTAATAAAACTGAACATGAGTTGCAACATATATGTGGAGCCCATGACTTATCCTGGGGCCAAAAGCAATAATAACCCTACAAATTCACTTTTCTTTGAAAATGGTCATATTTTGAAAAAAACAAATTCTTGAGATTATATTACGCATTGTAACAAGAAAGATATGGGCACCTTGATTGTGTTCTAAAACATACAGCTATACAAAATGCTATAGCACACCTAGAAAAGCCACTTTTTTAATTATACTGCAGAGCGAATTGATGTGCTCTTACAGGTAAAAGAGCAAGTGATTCTTTGATCATTACTTGCTCAAGAAACTAAGTAATCAACAAGCTAGTAAAATATGAACCATACTCTGTTTCACAAAAAGGATTATACGAGAGGATACCCAAAAGTAACTGAAATAGCGTTGCCGTGAACGGAGCTTCCGTAGTACGCATTTCTCCTGCTAGGCAAGCGTCGAATAACTCGTTTCGAAATCAGTCCACCATTGGCATCGCCTGGGAAGGTTGTGTTTGGTCACAGTCAATTTTGTTGTTAAAGGCAGTTCCGCTTGTTCTGCGTTTCTCCAGGTCAGACTGTTAATGAGGCTTTTTCGTTGGAGGTTCAGAGAAGATTGCATAACAGTGTGCAACAAAAAAGGCCCAATGTAGGGACTGCTTTTACCACAATGACGATGCACCTGCTCATACAGCTATCTCGCTGCGCCAGTTCCTAGTAAAACAACTCTCTTGCCTCACGCCCCTTAATCACCTGACCTCGCTCCGTGCGACTTCTTTTTGTTTCTGCAAATAAGGAGGGACACGAAAGGACAACGTCTTATCGATGTGGAAGGGTGAAGAAAAAAACAAGGAAGGAACTGTCGGTCATTATAACAGAGGATTTTGAAAAATGTTTCCAAGAATGCATTTCCAAATGCATTAAGTGTAATGGAAAGTACTTTGAAGATGATAAGGTTGTTTTGTAAAAAACATCGAACACATAAGTTTTAAAAAAAACGGTTATTTTTGGGTACTCCTCGTATTAGCTGTTTCTTAACAAATTAACAATTCCAATGTGACAGATATGCTGAAGCTTGGATAAACAACAAAGTAGAGTATAGGGGCAATTTCAGAATAGCATTGTTTCTACTCTAGAAATAGCTTGCTACTTTTTAACTGAAAGACTACTCTCTAAAACTATGTATATTGACTTGTCTTTAAAAGCTCACCAAACAGGAGGATATCGTTAGAAAAGGACATTTTTTATTAACATTTGCACGGTTCAAAGAAACTTATTTTTTCAATATTTATTAATGCGCTGTAAAGTCCACTATAATGTAAGAACAAGATTGATTATTATTGTAAAACCTACCTAATGGAATATTTGTCAATGTGGTTTTGAGTGTTCTATCGTAAATATCACGAACATCCAGAAAGGACAACATTCCAACCTTCCAGATATTAATTAAATTTAGGCATCCAAAAGCAGTATCAAAGTATAAATAAGGTTTGCAACGTGGTGTTACAAAGACTGGCTGCCACAAAGGAAAAGTGTTCTATTTTTTTGATCAAAAGGGTGGGCATTTCATCTTTTGTTGAAAATGTGTCTGGACGCAAGAAACTTGAGTTCTTTCAAGACTGTAACTCTATCTTCTTGCAGTAATTTAGGACAGCATTCACGCTTAGATGTGTTGGGAGTTGCAAGCTTTATAAAACAAAAAATGACACTTGAGGGAACCAACAAGACATCTTTAAAAGTACTTCAAAGAGTACTATCATAGACGTACCACATATCGACTTCTGAACCTAATCTTTCGATGACAGAGTAAATAGCCAAATTGGATAGTGCTGGTCTAAGTTGTCGACAAACATTCAGAGATTTTACTAGATACCTATTTGTTGTAAAAAGGATACTGTGAAGGCAGTTATATGGTACGTAATTGTCTAAAATTCTAAAATTAATAACAGTATATTTTGACTGAGTTTTACGTATTGCATCCACATTATAGAGTACAATCTTATTGTTCACCAATTTTTTATTTATCTGTCTGTCTAGAACTAAAGATTTTCCTACCTGTATTGCTAATTATGCAGTTTCAAAAGACTCAATAACGTAATCAGGTGTTATTTTCCAATATAGTAGTCATTTTCAAGTTTGACGGTGACATTATTTGATCTGCAAAGCTGCCGGATTCTGTTTTGCTCAATGAATGCGTTGATAGCCTGTCCCAAAAGTAAAGACTATGTAGAGTCTAACTAGGCAGGTAGGCTATTGGGGATTTTTAGAGAAGTGGTGTTATTAATGGGACTTGATGATTTCAGGGACAAATGTAATTTTTTTTAGAGCTTTTAACGTGGAAACGGTTTTAAGAGGCCATTTTGAAAATATCTTGATTTTCATTAACAATGTCACCCAGTTTCGTATCATAATTATGTTATTAAAATGCCCATAACGTCTTTTTCTGCGGACGGATCTTAATAAATTTGAGGCCAATTAAAGCTACTTCTGTGCAGTATATTGTTAGTCTTGAAAACATACAAAATAAAATATATAACTCGCCTTAAATGGTCTCTAAAATCCGCTTTCTGTTACTTTTTCTTTTGGATGTGAGTTAATTGTAAATTCTAAACCCCAATTATCACATTGTTAAAATTTCCAACATAGGTGAAGTATACAACCTTCTTATATATAAAAATTTGAAGGTGTCTTTCACTGTTTCTAAATAAACAACAAAACACTGTTTCGGACTGTTACATCATCCGCGTTTTTTATATAAATGACTTTTCACCGATTTTCAGCACATTCTGTAAGAGAGTCAATAACTACTTACATCTGTAAAGATTCAAATCGGCAGCTCCTATAATAGGCGTTCCAAAGGCGTGCAAAGGAAACTCTAATCGGGATACATTCTGCAATATGCCGACTAAACTGTGACATCATAAAAGTGCGAAAAATTTCATTGGACTTGATATTTCTCTATTTCTCTATTTCTCCGTCCATTATACGTTCCAAGTACCAATTGCAATAGCAATGGTGGAAATGGAAGGGGAAGTTTGACCAAAAGGTATTAGTGTGTTGATTGAAGTGTTAATATGAGCTCTCTTTGCATGCTTTTGGAACGTTTACAACAGGCGCTTATCGATTCAAATTTCCACAGCCGTAAGTAGTATTAACTCTTTTACAGATTGTAATTCATCATTTAGCATATTTTGTATAATGTCTCTTGAGAAATATTGCTTACAGCTAGAATCCATGAGTGACAGCAAGATATATCTGCAAAACACTTCTGAGTAGAGGTGGGTTAACGGATGACCTTTTGGGTCGTTCCAAGCTGCCCTTAATTTGTTTGTAAACCTTACCTTAAGTTAGTCATTGCAACAAACTATAGGTGGAGTAAATGATAGCAGTCTTGCTATCTACTACTGTCAAACAGGAGGCGCAAGTTAATTCGTAGCACTTAAAGAATGCTCCTCCAGAGTTACATTGATTTCTACTTACTTAAGTTTGAAGGTCGCAAATTCTAAATTCGGTGGATTCAAATGTATCTTGAAATATGTATTAGTATTTAGTATACCAGCATATTCATACAGATGTAGAATGCGTAGTGAAAATGTTTTCCTAATTCTCGTGGACTTTAAAAATTGTACTTTTTCCCTAAGCGATGCAAAGCAGAAATGAATAGATTTTTTGATCTTCATACAGTTTAAAGTATTCGATGATATTTGATTAAGATCCGGTAGAAACTAAAACATGCATGTAGGTTGCTAGATGTGTTTTGAAGTTTAACACATAAACATTTCAATCTTAATACTATATTTTGATCAATGCTGAGATTTCTAGTTAATTTCCAACTAAGATTGCTAGCGCAGGAGTTAACCTCTTTATCATGGTCAATAAACGGCGTCACGGTAATTATTTATTAACCTAAAATGTCAACTTAGTTCGTGTTTAACAAATTTGTCGGGCCAATGCGCTGTACGGGACTTGAAAATTAAATTCGAGAAATACCACATATTTATAAACATTATTATACAACGTGTACAAAAAGTAGCCGATTCGGCATAACCGTTGAAAAATGAAATTCAAATTTTTTAAATTATTTGTAGGTTGCATACACTTCTCTATTAAAATTTTTTAAACATTACAATTGAATAATTAATGCAAAATTTTTGTAACAAGGATTTTGACTGTAGTAACACACCTGTATTAGTAATGAAAACATTGAACGCTTTCCTTTTATGGCAATTCTCTAATTGCTAATTTGTGTAGTGCCTACGTAGCAAACACACGTGAGGGTTAAGTAAATCCACACATTTGAATACAGTAGGCGTTAGTATAATGTAATTTATCGAAACTCTTGCGTTTTTATAAAAAAAACTAGTGTAAAGGCTTTCCTAATTTAGATGTTTATCTTCTAGAAAGATCATTAGAAGTTGCGGTTAATTAAAAATCTTACTCAAATTAATTATTACTCAACTCTTACAAATATGTTAATACTACGCAAAACTTTCAGACTAGGAAAATTATTTTAAACTTCTATGTGGTAAAGAAATGAAATAAAAGTACCTCATGCACCTAGCATAATAAATGTAGGAAGCTATGGAAGTCTAAAACTTTTTTTAGAAATAAAACAAGCGAAGTTGATGAAACACAATTCGTAAAACCGTTTCAAGTAATTTCTAGCGTTCCCAGAAGTTTCCAACTCATAGTAAACATTAATTTTTCATTTCAACTTATCATGGAGGTACTTTAATAATTTCCACAGACTTGGAGCGCGTAAATGTTTGTGGTCCTGGATATGGAATTAAGAGCATACACTTCATGAAACACAGAACCCATATAAACGCTTACTTGCACACATATGTAATTTAACGTTGTGGTTTTGTAAAGTTAGTATTCCAGTTATAATCACAGATAATCTTAATTTATATCCTTTCTAATAAATTAATGACATTCTAATTATCAATTATTTCCGCGGTTTAATAAACCACTCTTTTTTTGTTTCATGAAACTAAGGCTTTTTAACGAGGAAATCCCTTTGTGTTTGCTACTTCATTGAAGAGTAATTTAAAACTTCGCCTCGTTTCGTTTTCAATGATCATTAGAGATGCTTGACGTTTACTTAACCCTAAAAAATCTTTCTCATTTGATAGTTTCTAAACTTCTACTGTTCCGAAAAGAGAAAAGAATACCTGGACCGTTGAATTTAAGGCGATGAGCACAAACCATTTTCTGTTATCTTCACCCTTTCAAATGGACGTTATATTAAATTTTACGCCTGCGATTTTGGGGTATCTTTTTGCAGAGATAGAGTTGGATCAACCACAATAACCCCCAAAGCTATTAGAAAGGACCCTGGAAGTTTCTCGATTCCTATGGGATATTGACTTGCGTCCAACTGGGAAGATGTATAGTGGCACGTTGTTATTGTATAAATGGACAAGAAATCACTCTATCGGAAGATCTAGTTTGGAATATTATTTTTTCATGGAAACCTGTAAATGAACAGCAAGTTCTATTTAGATTTATATTCTAGCTTTTATTTGAATTTTCTACTTTACAAAGAAAATTAGTTTTATTAAAAATTGAAAACTTTAAAGAATATTATTCTACTTTAAAGCAAATATGTAATTTAAAAATAAAACTGTAATGTAACTAATTTTTATGAAGACAACAGAAGTAATCAATAGACCACTTTACGATGCTTTTATTTCGGTACTTTAAAGATTTCTCTCGTTGCGGTTCAGAGGAGTTTCTCTGAGTTGAACAATTCACTGTGGGTTTAAACCTTCGTGAATGAAAGACTTTTATTATAAAGTCAAATTTTTCTTTAGCTTCACACTTAATTCTCATCTTTGTAAATTTAAAAATATAATTTGTAGGTATACATTTCTTTATTTAATACGATTATTTGCAAGTGTTTCCTAAAATATGATAACAAAGCTAAATCAATAACTAGCTCAATTGAACATAATGCCGAAAACGGAGCTTCGCTTAAAACACGGCAAATTAAAACTATTTTAACTTTATCAATCTAAGAGTTAGTTTACAGTTTGGGTAACTATAGATAGGGTTTAGTAGTTAACACGGGGTTAGCAAAGGGTTAATTACATTTATTGGCAAATTAACGAATTTCAGTTGAAGGATATACTGTCATGGAAAGTTTGTTTATATTCTGGCGCTACATAGTACTTTGTATTCTGTGTTCGAAAATGATTTAAAATTGTTTCTTATAACTTTGTACAACAAAAATCAAAAATCCTGTAAAAGTGCTTTTAGGATTCTAGAATGTTGTTATCGTAAGTAATAAGTACTAAATCCAGTTGGGTAGTCATATTTTCGGTGAATGTTTTTGAAGTCGTTGTCGAAATAACCTCTCTGTAACTAACCTTTCCTAGATCACTGATATGAATGGATAAACTGTCTTGCTGAAAAGTACACGTTTTAACAGAATTATACTTCACAACTGTACACCGCTAATTGTTATCGATTTTACAGACAATAGACATTGAGTTTGAACTTAATTTCCTTTGTCATATCCTTTTTATTACTCATTGTTTACAACCGCAAAGAGTTATTTCGAACTATGTTTAACAACTACAGAAGAAATTTTTAGATTCAAACCACATTTCTGATACACTGTTACGTGGAATTACGGGTTTAGAGACCCTTTCAGTATACGCAACATAATATGAACAAATATGCCAACTTTGAACTAGCTCTTAATGGCTGGAGACGAGTCGTGGGCGATAAGGGCCTGGTACCGGCGGCGGTAGGTGATAGTGCAGGTACGAGAGTTTTAAACAAATTCGGGATCGAGAGGGCGCCAGCCGCAGAAGAATTTCATTGACCTAATTTTGACGGGGAAATATTGCAGCTGATCTCCGTATCTAGGTCACTATATGAGAAGCTTTTCAGGTTCGAACGACAGGTTCGAATATTAACTAACATTGTGTATGTATGTGAAGGTCGTCGTCTACTGGCTCCAAAATAGCTGATCTCTGACAGTGCGGCTCGCGAGTTTCGAAGCAGGTGAAGCGTTTTGCATTGAAATCTTAGAAATTAACAAAAATTTAACAAGATAAAAGGTGCTTGTCTCATCCCAAAATTAGTAAAATACCTACAACAATGAAAAATGTAACCTTTTGTACACGAGATCTATTCTTCGATCTTTCAAGGCAGCAAACTTGTTGATGACATTATTATAAAATAATTGAGTCCTTTTTCAATCGATATTCTTTCTAAATGTGAAAGTCCTTCCTGCGCCATTGTATTGCGCAAGTATGATTTGATTCTCTTCAAGCGCGGGAAACTTCTTTCTACTGACGAACTTGTTGATGGTATGGTAAGAATCAGACAAAATAATTTATGAGCTTCTTTAAATATTTGTTTATTATCGTGCAACAAAAGCATTACCTTCTGGAGGTTCTTACTTCTATATTGCTGATCAGAATATATTAAAGTCCAATTCGTTTTTCAGTCTTTGCATGTCCGTAGTACTAAATAAACTGGAAGGTGTTTGTTTCAAATTTTGAAGTTTTTCCGTTGAAAATAATTTAGAATATTCATCAAACTTAGAAACGTCAGCAAGAGAAATGAATAACAATTTATCCATGTCTTGAAATCTAGTGTCTATTTGCATCAAAATGGTATTTAAAGATTTCATAAAATAGCAGCTTCTAACTTTCGAATATTTGTTCGTCAGACAAGGCACCTCCAACTTGCCTTCTTTGATTAATATGTGTGTTTATCAAAGTTTCATTAAATATTGTCTTACATTCAGTTTCGTTTCTTTTTAACTGAAATTTTCCTTGGATAATCTTAAATGACGTAAAAACTGAAAACACCGTCAAAGCAACTAAGAAATGCAACGTGTAACCGATGCGATCCACCGTATCTGAAAGCTGTATACCTATAGTGAATCGCTGTTCGTTTTCTTTAAAAACGTTTCTGGCTCGGCCAATATCGCCGGTGTTTGTACTGCATACGACCGCGCAGGAAGTCTGTTGTCATGGCAACGCGTTTTTCTTGTTGAAACGTTCCCTAGAATTTTCATATCGCTTCAACTAATGTTAAGCTTAGTGCAAGTGTCCTTATGCTTTGCGTTCGTGTTGGTCCATAACAGGGGCAGGTAGAACGTCTGTGATTTGTGTTTTGAGTATCTCATGCTAATTGCATTACTATCGTGACCAATTTTATTCAAGATTTTACTATTTTACACTAAGAAACGAAATTACTTAAGTAATTAAATATTAGAAATTATTGAAAGAAAAAAATTGGTGAATCGGCACTTCACTTGCTTCACCCCAATAGCCGCCACTGATCTCTGAAACAATCTATTCGTACACTACTTGCAAAAGAAAAGTCAGAAGGTAAAATAACAAAAATAACAAGCAGAGTACAGCGGTTTCGAGTTACACTATATAAAAAATTATTTAACATAAACACATACAAAGAAAAGAAAATGAGTAAATATACGAAAAAAAATTATAGATTGCAACTATTTAACGTTTACAATAATAATCTAACAAATAGCAGATTTCAAATAGGTAATATATATTATAAAGCTTTTTACTAATGTGAAATGACAATACAAAAACGTAATTCTTAACCTATTTTTAACCAAAGCAAACTTGTGACGAGTCGGAGGAAATTCATATTGGCAAACAATCAAGTTCGCGGTTGTGAGGCGATATGTGCCAACGTTAGCTCCTTCACAACCTACAGAGTTATTGTGAAAATTATTTACCGTGATACAGGAACTACTAATCCAGAAGGTATCTATTTGTGGCACGATTCACAACCACTTCACTTCACACTAGTTTACACAAAGCTCTTTAAAAACAGAACATTTCTAGTAACGAAGCGACGACTTCACGTACATGCCAGAACTGTAGGTAAACATACTTGACGGAAGTGTATTAACACAGGGAACACTGTAGCAACACAGGTTTCCTTCGGAATGCTCGGGAAAAATTAAATTATTAAGAGTTCGGTGTGAGGATAGTTTAGTTAATCCGTCGGTAAGATAAAAGTTCATTTAACCAACTAACACGGAAGCGACACATCTGCTAAATCCAGGGATTGTCAGGATATTTATTTGGCAAAGACAGAATTAATTCATGACATGTTCACTCAGAATATACGTATACACGGAACCTATGCGGATGCTTCTCAAACACTTGAAGAGATCCCGAGACTCGTGAATTTCTAAAGTTCAAACCACTCACACAAGAAAAACGCGGGGTGCGCGTGTCTTACTCGGCAACATTTAACAAAGCTCTCGCTAAAACTGTCGTTCGGAATAACAATCCTCCAACTTCCAAGGGGTTGATCAGGAATTTCATTGGTCTTCAGGGACTCGTGCTATAAGATGTACAAATGAAGATAACGGGAGGATGGGGTGAAATTGGTTAGAAGCTTCGGGTATGACCCTGTTGGCTATCTGAGCAAATGCAATAATAAATCTTGTCCTAAACTAGACAAGGTGACAGTTTTATAATCTGAAAGAACAGAAAAACCTTAAAAAATTAATTTCTAAGGGAGAAATTATCTCGAAATGTTTTATTTAAATTTATAAAATTCAAAACTAGAGGCAGTTCTATTATATGCAACGCTTTTATGCATTGTATTTAATAAGGGAAGAAAACATTTTCTTATAGAATTCTTAGAAGAACTAATTTAACAAAACCATAAATCTAACAACATGAAAGATGCCTAAGTGTCAATGATTTTCATACTTATTTGCTAAAATCTTCTTTTCTGTCGTCAGTAGACTATAATAATATTCTACTGCAAATAGAAACGACGTGTTGTGTGTCACATTAATACTTTTAATGTATGAAGCGTCAATAATTGTTTGAAAAACATTCAAGCTGACAGTTAAGATTAGTATCTCCACGATGTGCTATTTCTAGATCTGTTCTAAGTTCATTTGTAAACATAACAAACCCTTTCATAGAAATAAGGCTTTCTTTAATTAAATAACCATTGAGGAAAAAAGATGATAAAAAGACAAGGTCTAAATTATGTCTTTGTTGCGGTTTTACTACCTAAATATATTTTCAATATTTTTTTACTAACAATAACCTCGCAGGAAGGTTTTGTGACTTGCTTTTTCAATCTCCGTTCGGAAGATATTTTAGAACTGTCGTAGAGGTTATAAATCAGATAACAGTAATTCTTAACCACATGTGCCTTTGGCATTGTTTCTCGTCGGCACATAATTTCTACATCATGTGGCAATCTAAAATGCATGCCTAAGAAGGCTTTAGTCTAAGTAATAAACACGCGTTTCTATACTTTATTTAGAGTAAAGGGCAGTTTTGACCGTTTTAAGTAAATTCTTGTCTCCTTCGAATAATAAAGAATTAGCTCCAATTTCTTAAATGTGTTTTGTACTAGAAAATTAACTTAATACTGACACCAGACTTGATAGTCTTTTAATATAATATTATTTTTATCAAACAGAAACAAACTCATCAATTTTCTAGTTTACAACAGAAACGTCGAATTATAAAAGTAAAAGTGGCCAACGCTCTACAAATTATGACCATGCCTATATACAGGGTGCCTCTAAAAGTCGTGGACATTGCTTAACCACAAATTCCTAGAGTCAAAATAAAATAACTCAACCTACGTAATCTACCTGTAATACTTAGAATCGCTCCATTAGGAGGAGATTTGACTTCAGTTTTTTTGGAAAAAAAAATTAGTTCTGTTTATAAAAATTGAAGGCTTTAATCAATTTTGATAATCTTTGATATGGCATCTTTGTGAGCTGTCGTATTCTGAGATGATTGGACCATTATCAGTAGAAGCTGTAAGTATATAAGACGAAGGTGTCATGGCACAGATCTGACATAGAACATGACTCTGCACGAAGGGTGAGAACTTTCAATTTTCTTTTCCAGAAAAATACATTTTTCTGTAACATTTTTTGTATGTTTTAGTTTTTAAGAGTAAATGTTAATAAAGAATGTGTCTTTTTGGAAAGAAACGTTGAGAGTTTTGAGCCTTGATACTAAGAAGTTAATGTCAGATCTGTGACATCTACTGATAATGACAAAAATTAGTTGAAAATGTGACTTATATTCACAAAGAATGTCGTACTAAAAATTATCAAACTCAATTAAAACTTCCTATTTCTACAAGAATTATTTTTTTTTCTAAAAACTTTGAACCCGAGTAGCGGCTTAACAAGGTAATTGTGTTAAATCGTTAAATCTGTAATTAAGTTAAGTCCAAATATAATTACCCAGTGTTGTATGGTGACTATTTTATTCTCATTTTTGCCTACATTATGGTGTGTAATAATGACCACAGGTATTTCTATGGAATATAGAAAAGAGTAAGCCAACAAAAGTTGTTTGTACTTTGGCCATCGATCGTTTGTAATGACCGATCTGAGCCTAATACAGAGGAAGGGACCAACAAATTAGTTAATCATCTTCTATTTAGAAGCTAATATTTTGCAGAGATTTTTCTGTATTTTTAAGGTTCTAGAATCTGAACGATCCTATAAAGTCCCTAGAAAAGTAACAAGCCAGAAAATCTTTAAAACACGATAGAAATTACGAAGAAAAGCTGATGTTTAAAATTCATTTTTTACATCAGAGAAATTGTTTACCTCACGTGGCTGCCTTTGCTCTTTTAAATCAAGATGAACCTTAACGTTAAGGTTAAACACAAAAAGTTACTTAATAATACAAGAACAGTTGAGAAGTTTTAATGGGAGAAGCTAAGCAACACCGTCTGGAGCCTCTTGCTATTGTAAACAATAATAATAAATTCCACTAAATTTAGGTAGCTCAGTGGAAGGAAATTTTACGCGTAGGTATTATTACAGTTTGAATTGATTGCGATTGCCTTTTTGCCTATATCTTGCCAAAGAGTACAATAATCTCAAAACTTGGTTATTGTTGTTTCTACTAAACAGCAAACACGATAACATTATTCAAATTAATACATACCTTACTAATATTTCTTTCATTACTTAATTCTGGTGAAAGATAACTTTGCAGCTAACAAAAGTCTTAAAAAATCATATGTTATGTCATTTTAAAAATTTCTTTGAACCATGACAACAGACAGCTTAATAACCTATACAATAAACAATAATTATTGGGAAGTTTTGCTATGTACAGCCAATTTCAGAATTGCTCTATAAATCATTAGAAATTTGTTGTGTAGAACTTGTTATAACCTTGTTTATCTAATTATAACTTAATAAAAAGTATTTTGAATATCATGAATATTCAGTTAATAATTAAAGCAGCATTACTCAATTCTTGTTTTGTTGTTGTTTGCGATAGTCAAACCATTAATATTTAAGCATTGTCAGATATCAACTTCAAATATCATACCTGTATGTAATATGTTCAAAGCATTGCGGTATGTGGATTAATTAAAATTTAATTTTAACTCTGTAACTGATTAACCGTCACATGTTCAAGTACTATACACATTTGAATTGTCTGCAAGTAATTTCATTTGCATATTATATTTCAAGGTGGTTTTCAAAACATGGATTTAATTCAGAAAAATACATCGTCATCCTATATTTCAAAATACTTCTAACATTTTGATTTTTATTATTACAGGAGACGTCGTTTTTCAATATGAACTTGCTCGAACGTTTTACTCTAGGGTGTGACTACTTCAATCCCTGAAGTGTACTTAAAAGAACATCAAAGTTACGTGATAGTAAAATTGTTAGTTAAATTCAGCCCTTGGATGCTTTACGTGTCCTTAACGTCTTAAAGGTATCTTGGATTTTCTTATTTAACTGACAACACTAAATGAAAATAAAGAGAATGGTTGATTACATTGTAACTTCTGTTGACGAAAATTAAATTTGAAAAGTTCGGTTAGATATTTAAAAATTCAAAATCAAATTTAGTAATAATGTATCAAACTAGGAAAAGAAAATATCAATAAGCAGGATAAGGAAATTAGTTCTAAACATCAAAACGTAAGTGGAATAGTAATTCAAAAAGACCTTCTATACCCAGAGAAAACAGATGTGTTAGTGATCATTTTTTAAAAACTAGTTTCAAAGTGTAAAGGACAGAACTAGATATACTACAATTAAAGGAATACAGTGTAGTTCATGAACAGTTATGTGGATGCCAAGCCCTTGCAAACATTATTTGATTTTTTAAAACTGTAAATTCCGGCAATTTTATTGATCTTATCCCTAAATGAATAATTTTGGACAACATACAGATTCGTATGTGTGTTTTTCGCTTGACGGTTTAAATAGACATTTTGCGAATATAGTAGAAGTACTTCCTGACTACTTATCTACATGTTTTTAGCAAACAATTTCATAAATCTAAATTGTTCTCTAGAGTATTTGCAACAAGTTTGTTTGAACAGTAGATGTGTTTATATGGAAAGGTGAAACAAGCACGTAACCTTTATGATGTTTAATTAAACACAACCGAGAAATTTTGAAGTTGCCCCCTGGGACGGCCTCTCTTGGTCTAGATATCAACTATCTTTTGTGTACTACATGATAATCTGCTATCAAACAAAAGTTTATTTATTTTAATGTTACATAGTAAAAATCTAGAAGATATAAATTATAAGCATTAAAGCAAAGTCACATTTATTGTTTCTCAATTGCTTCTATAATCCATGGTAGGGTTAAAAAAGTGTATTTATTTGTAAACTCTTTGTCCTTGGATTTTTGTTTTAGCCAAGCCGAATAGTGGCGTGAGAAAGAAGAATCGTTTGGGAAGGATATGTAAACGTTTATATTCCTGATTAACTTTTTTCTATATTTTTATCTTGATTTGTACCCGGTTTACGTGCCTATTTTTAATGAGAACACAGCAAGATCAATTACTCAAAAGCAGGAGAAATTCAAGACATGCTTTCTTCTTTAACTTAACCTTAAGTGAGCATTGATAGCTATCACTGCGCTCTATTTGTCAATGGGATCTATACTTTGTCGATCTTTCAAATTTGTAATTCAACGCTGGTTAAATACAGTTTCTTGAATCATCTCTTCAAAACGGAAACCTACAAAATCAGAACTTAAAGAACAATAGAACCAAACACAATAATCAAAATTACAGCTCATTGTTGATTGATGCAGTCAAAACCGCTTCCACTTTGAAATCTTAGTGTGTTGTTATTGATTTCGTTTTCCAAGCACTATTACACCAACACAACATAGTAGTACAATGTTTTTGTATTTATTGCATTATAAAGATAACAAAAATCTAAGGTTTATTTAAAACTAAACAACAACTTCAACAGGAATGACTTAAAAGTACTTACAAAGCAATGTAGATAAAAACCTGAAACTACAAAACGTTTTCTTGTTCGTTGTATTCTTTAGAAATATTCTCGTCTTTTTTGTCAGGTTCTTCCAACTGCCCTATAGTCGCTGACAACACATCTTCATAGAACAATTTATCATGTTCTGGTGTATCAATACTTTCCAGAAGTGATTTGACATTATTCCTTTTTTATATTGACCATATTAGACTTCGGCAAAACTTTTACTTAGGACATTAAGTCTGCATTGTTAAATTTCATTTTGAAAATATTGCACCTTACTATTCTTTCCATATACGTACTTATTAGACACCGACACATCCACATTGTTTGTTTTCTGATACTCGATTACTCGTACTTCAGATATCTTAAATGGCAGTTTAGATTTTAGTAATATCTTGCTTTGTGTTTTAAAGTTATGAACAACCCAATGTTCTCCATAACGAAGTACAGTTTTAGTTTTTTCCAAGATCGTGTAGTAGTCTCCTGATGACATAATCTCATTACTCTTTCTATATCAAAAGTCAGCTGGTCAGCAGTCATATAACTGAGACCTCTAATAGGATAAAAATGTTTTATACTACTAAACAGTGTATGTGTTTCTAAGAAGTGCATCAAAAAACTTACTAATATGGAATTTTTATTTTGACTAGCACACACAGACATTTGAAAACTGAAAAACGGTGAAGTCTATAATTTTTTTTGGGCTGTATCCATAAATCTGTTCAAATCGCTCTTAAAGATTATGTAGGAAATGCGTAAGGCAACTTTGTTACGTGCAAAAACGAGTTTAGTAACCCTTCGATAATACGCAACATACAATAACTCGTTATGCCACTTTTGACTAACTCTAACATCGGAGACGGGTCGGGGTTTAAGAGCCCTATGCCTTTCAAGAGAAGATAAGATCGATTTAGGGATTTTAAAGGGCGCTAGTTGCAATCATTGACCTAGGTAAAGGGAAGTGAACCCCACAACTAATTCGCTCTCTAGGCTTCGATAAAAGAGAGAGTTCGAGGTATTACTACCTGAAGATAATAGCTTTGCGAAAATGCCGGGATATTCTTCCCGCAGCTGGTACACTTACATAAACAATAATTATTAAAGATAAACACGACCTAAACACTTTGAAATAGATTTTTAAGTGTGCAAGAGGAAAAACGACATGTATCGGATGTTCCATTTAACTCGAGACAACTAAATATCTCGAGAAATATGTACCTTAGATATCACAATAAAATATATTGGCACACTATTATCTGAAAACACATTTATATACACATATCAGTGAACGGTAAACACAGAGAACAATAACCTTTAGTTCACATAAAATATTTTTATCAACACAATAAAGGAGAAGTAATACGTAAAGAGAGGATCCTTAGCAAACAGTAAATAGACAATAAATAAAATTGATTCAGTACTATTTGGACGGTAATTAGATTTTATTAAACGTTAAATTCAGCAAAAAGTTTCTTATAATAACAAACAAAAGGTCTTAATAGACCGAACGTGTCAGTAAATTACTTTAACACCAAACAATATGAAACAATAAAAGAAGGTAGCAATCTTATGAACTAACCTGCGCTAGCTAATGTTTAACTTGATATATTTACAACAAGGTAGAAGTTGGTTGAGGTTCCCGTGTGTGAAATATAACCTTCAACTTTAACGTTTAATGTAACTAATGCAAAATAAAGTCTCCTTTCTGAAAATTCCAAAAATAACTTAGGGGATATTTATAAAACTTTTCCCCATCATTCACCTACAATTTTAATCTTTAAGAATCCGAGAGTTTAATGTTTCCAAGTATGTGATTACATAACACCAAAGCCGACAGAAAATAGAAATGAAAAGCAAACGGTAATATTCTTTAACGTAAATTAATTTTACAAAGGCAAGTGGTGAGAAACCATTGAAGTTAGATTTCTTAGTTAGCTATAAACATATTACAAATATATAATACTACACAAATCACTTAGGATTTACACAACACTTAACAATGAAAGCTTTTAAATCCACAATACACTGAAGATGGCGCTTTCAGACGGCTCCAGTCTGCGTAAGTATGATTCTACGGCTTGCGCAGAGTGACGATAATATTGAGTTAACAGCTGGACCGCTCGGGGAAGTCCCAAACGAAAAGCGAAGCTTGACTAACAGGAAGGGACAATATAGAGCGATTAAGCGAAGTTGTATTTAATCCGGAAGATGATAAAGGTTACCAAGTATCTTGTAAACCAAGGAATTTTATTATTAATAAGACAGACTGAAAACCACAACGCGTTTACACTCGGGGTATAACTAACGAAACCCTTCTATGGATTAAATTGAGTCAGCCTAAATTAATCCCAATGTGCGATCATTCAAAAAAAAGATTGGATTTTATGGTTTTTCACTAATACAATCGCTGCGCGTTAACTTAACGAAACGTGTTGCTTTTTGAGAAATGTGCTGCTATAATCAACAAACTGAAAGGGGTGGTTTTGCGGGGTCGCATCACCATGATTTTAGTAATAGAAAATTATTTCATTGGTCATGCCAATATCGTGTGATGGAATCTTCCAATCGGAAAAATGGAAGGAAATATTTAGATATGAGAAATTTTACATTTGCTGCCCCTTGCAGCTGCTAGATACAGTGTAATAAATTGAACCATAAATTAGTCGAAATGACATATTTTATTGCGATCAAAGCAAAATTTGATTTTATTTTCTCTTGGCTTCTACAGTCATTACTACTTTTTTCCGTTTTTCCGATTTGTTGCTACTTCTATCCAGTCATCAATTTCAAGCCCTTCCATATCACGCTTTACCATATCCATCCACTTTTTCTTTGACCTATCTCTTTTCTTTCTGCCGCCTACTCTCTCTTCTAATACCTTTTTGACCCATCTTTATTTAGGCATGCGAACTATGTGGCCTAGCAATCTAACTCTTTGAGCTCGTGCTTTGTCTGTACTACATGGTCTTTCAAATGCTTTTATAAAATCACGATTTGTTCTCCTTCTCCACTTCCCTCTTCTGTTTTAATTCCACCAAAAAGTTTCCTCAGGGCTGTTCTTTCTCATACTTCTAGCCTGTTTTCATCTTGCTTGGTCATCACTCACGTTTCGTTTACATATAGTACCACTGGTCGTATTATTGTTTCATATGCTTTTATCTTAGCTGATCTTGAGACACTTTTTGCCTTTAGAATAGTTGCTAAAGGCGCTAACGCTCTACTACCATTTAATATTTTTTTATTTATTTCTTTCTCTTCTTGTGCTTCACTTGTAATTGTTGCCTCGAGATACACAAATTCACTCAGCATTCATCTTGATGTACTTGTTATCTTCTGTTATTTTAGCTTGCATTTCCATATATTCTGTTTTTTGTTTATTCACTATTAGACCAAACTTTTTTGACTCTCCAAATACACGCTCTAACTCTCTCTTTTATCTTTTCAATAATGCCACGTCATCTGCGTACGCAATACATTGATGTTTGTGATGATAGATCAAACCAGTTCTTTGAATATTACTTTATCTTACTATTACTTCCAGCATCATATTAAATAAATTTGTTGACAGGGGGTCACCTTGTCTTAAACCTCTTTTAATAGTAAACTCGTCCGAGAAGCTTCCCTCTTGTACAATCTTACTAGTTGTGTCACTTAGTGTCATTCTCACCAGTCTTATCAGTTTTTGGGTATTTCCAGTTTCTCAATTGTTTCGTACATCTTTTGACAAGAGATGGAATCATACGTCTGTTTGAAATCTATAAATAATATGTGTAGGTCAAGGTTTTGCTCGTAACTGTTATTCTGTACCAGTTTCAAAGTTAATATTTGGTCTACAGTAGATCTTGCTGCCCTAAAACCTTCCTGGTAGTTTCCTATTTGAGACTGGTAGTTTCCTATTTGAGACTGATATTTTCCTATTTGAGACTGATATTTTCCTATTTGAGACTGATATTTTCTTAACCTTGAACGGATAATATTTGCAAGGACCTTATATACCATATCCAGTAAGGCGATCTCCCGGTAATTTTCACATACTGTCTTATCGCCTTTTTTTAAATATAGGGCAAATAACTGCACAACGCTACTGTTTCGGCATTACTTCTTCTCGCTACAGCCTGAGTGTAAGATTGTATAATTTTCTATTAAATTTCTCATCTCCAAGTTTTAGAATTTCTGCTGGAATTTCATTATTTCTTGCGTCGTCTTGTCATTATCTTGCAATGTTCGGTATGGTGCCATTAACTGTTCATCTTCTTCAGCTACGTTTAGCAGCTCTTCGAAATACTGTGCCCATCTTTTCGGTTTATCTGTTGTGTATCCGAAGAGTGCACCTTCTTTACTTCTACAGTAAATTGCCCTGGTATTCGTTGTCTTTTTTTGCTTTTTTGACTTCTTGATAAAAATTTCTTAATTCTTTGTGTCTTTATTGTTCTTCTATTACTTTTAATTTTCTTGGTAGGTGCACCCTCTTTTTCTGCCTGCAAATTTGTTTTGTTTCCTTTCTTTTCTCAGCGTATATTTTGATTGTTTCTTCTGTTCTGTTCTTGTCTTTTTCTATTTTTCCCAGTTTCTTGCTGTTAGCGCCCACTTACATTCTTAATTAAATCATTCTTCCTTTTCTTTAACGTAAGTGCTGCCCAACCATATATTCGCCGATTCTATCATCGCCATTTCTGTTTCTCTCCATTCATTTTCTGTTGGTTCAAGTTCATCTGTCTCTATTTCCAATATTTTGCTTAGTTCTGTGTTTAGTTCACATACATCTTCGTTTTAAAGCAGGTCTACTCTGTATTGTCGTCTTTCTTTTTTTGCGCTTCTTTTTTATGGTAACTTTTGTTTAACTTTGACCACAACTAACATACAGTCACTATTGGTGTCAGCCCCTTTATAGCTTCTACAGTCTCGGATACTTGTGCAATGCAAGGCAAGAGTACCTATTGGTATAAAAATATGCTTTCACATTAAATTGATGTTAATATCAGGTGGTAAGTATAATCTACATGTTTTTCGTTTGGAATAATGACTTTTACGACATTTGTATGATTTAATGTGAGTTAACACAGCTTTTGTAATTTCACGATCTTCTGATGTAGAGCGGTTATCGTGTGTCCTCAGGCATCTGTCCCATATGTAGAAAATACCGAGCTAAAAGGGCAAGTCGGTTACTTCTCACCCCTGAATACAATAACTGCTTAAGTGTTGAAAATCGATACCTAATTTGTTTTCTGAGAGTGTACTTCATACTAACAGATTTTTGTTTTGGATGATCACAGTCCTTTTTTTACGTGGTGCTGGAATACTTACGTGCATATATTTTAATATACTTACATCTATTTTTCATGACAAAGACAGTACCGTCTGAAAACTATACTATCTTGTTTATACTTGTACTTTCAGCGTCACTATAGGTTAAACTTAATACCGTACATTTTTTTTTTATTTACTTCCTGCATTCATATGTGGGCATTACCTAAACTTTGTAGGTTATTCGTTTATACTTCTTGTGTTATTTTTGTTTTTGTCGTTTCTTCCGGCCATTTTTTACACATAAGACATTTTTATCATACACACTGTCACCTTGAAAACGACCATCGTCCATCTTAATACAATTAGAACTAAGACTGCATTGCATTCGTTTGCAATGTAAGTTCAATTTTGTTAAGTTTTAAAAAGTTTCAAGTGATCTTGTTGAATTTTGCAGAAACGTTAAAATTTTGTAAGCCAATAGCACGGCTAATGTTGAATTTTGTCATGATTTGAGTTTACCAATGGATAGAGTACTAAAAAAATTAATATAATGACATGCGTATCTCATTTTTCATAAATTTGTTGTTGTTAAGTTTTAAAACAACGTTCCTTAATTAGGCAATCACGTGGTTAACGTTTTTATCACAAATTTTGACTTTAGAGATCGACTAGCTCTGTCGAATGTCTATTGACATTTTTGATGAATTGTTCCACCGTATTCAAGTTCAAAGCACCAGAACACTAAAACATGACTTATAATACGGAACTGCAACTATCCGCTTGTGTTGATAAATATAATAAGTCTTTTGACTAATTATCTTGCTCTGGCTTTTACTAATTGTTATCTATCAAGGTAATAAATTGTGCGTACATCTTTAGATCCTTCCGGGCGGTAAATTAGTGCATTTTATAAAAAAGGTCCCCTGTTTTAAGTGAAAAATCAAAAATGTTTTGCTTTGATTGCATTTTGTAAAAAGTCTACAAAAAATTTTATTTTAAAACACGATAGTTTAAAACGGGTAACACTTCTTTGGATACGCAAGCTTTAAGTTGGAAGATAAGTTCATCTTTGTTATCAGAGTTATTTTTATCTTTACCTGCATTCGTGACTGATAACGAGAAGTAACATTTTTGTATTTATAGGAGAATCGGTTGTCTCTAAACCTGTTTATTGATGGATTCGAAATAAACGATACGTAATTAATTATAAAGCTGCAAAAATTCATATTTTCAACCTATTAGAAAATACATCATTGTTGAATAACTTTTGAGTATGAAGAGGAATAAATTTGATTGTAATCTTATTTCTATACTGTCAGCTCCGCGTCTGTTTGCAACAATATAGGCGTTCGTGTACTTTCTAATATTTTCTCTAGTCAATATATAACATAAAAATACTAAGAAAGGAATATGCAACATCAGGTCAGATGGTAACTATAAGTAACAGAATTTCGTCCTATTTACGTAAAGTGGTTGAAGATCCAATTATCTAGGTACATATATAAGCGAATTTAGTAAGGTAGAGTTTAGCAAAAGTACGCAAGGTTACTGCATCCTGTACACCTACACTATACTCTTCAAGGATAAAGTCTATAACTGTTAGCGTAATTAGGCATTTAAAGGGACTATGAATTCTGTAAGATACGAAGCAATAAACATCAACGCTAGACCGTAGATAAACAACCAGCATAGCCTAAACAAACAGAGGAAGGAAAAGTTTAGCCACTGAAATTACACTTTTCTTAGGAAACGTAAACTTTTTTGTGAATATAACAAACTGAAGGTTTTGAAAAAGATTACTACTTAATGAATTGTTCCTTTTTAAAACAGAAAAAACTTGTCAGTTGTAATTTAGTACATAATTCTCCAGAGTACTCTTTGTTATAAAATCTTCCCTTATAAATATGTAAGTCTTTAGAAACTCATACCGTCTGCGTAACACAGCATTTGATGTACTACATATAGATAATTACAAACTTTTTTCTCTACAAGTAACTTCTCAAAAACAATCCGACATTCTTGTTTTGCTGCGTAAAGAATATAAAAACATTCTTGTTACTACTACAAAAACGTAACATCTATTGATCCACTTTTTGCGCTAACTCTGATAATACACAAAATAACAACGTAGATTCATCTGCGTAGTACAACTACCCATTGTTCTAGTTACAAATTACACATCATTTATGAAAACACTACCTTTTAAACCTAACAGTTTCCGCTGAGTCCCAGCAACTATACATTGTGTGAAGTTCCCTAGAAGGGTTGTTTCTGTTTTAAATTCATTATTAATTACTCTAAAACATCGTGCTTTCATTTTTTTTTCTAGAGTATCTAATAACTAGCGTAACAATAATAATTATGATTTAGCTAAAACAAATTTTGAATGTGAGACAGATTTTCTCATTTAACTATTGATTTACGTTATTAGTTTGATTAGGTATGTGTGCTAGTGATATCACATAAATCTTCTCGTCGAACTTTAAACTAGGCTGCAAAATAATTAAGGCGAAACCAAAACTCGCTCTTAATTGGATTTCGTAGGGTTTCTGTGGATCTTATAGAGTTAACGTAAGCAAAATGTAGAAGGTAGATGCCGGCCGCATTTCCACTGCGAACTTTCTAAAGAGTTACCTTTGGAATTTTCTGTTACATTATACATCCTTCCAACATTTTTTTCATGTAGGGAAAAGTGGTATTAAGTAATTTTATTATGTCTCTAAAGTGGAAATAAAATTAACAGGTTAATTGGCGGTCTCTAGTTTATCGTTTCCGCCTCTATATTGTATAAAAATGTAAACAAATTACATCTACGTGTAATAAGATTTTGTAGATTAAACAACGTTAAATTATTGTTGAAAACTGGTTAAAAGAAATACAATACAAAAATAAATAACTATTCGTTCACATTCTGATACATTACATACAGTGCTTGAGCAATTAGTCTTGGAGTTGTATGCTTTGTCATTGATACCGATAATTTAAGTTTTGCTTATCAAACATAAAATGATGTAAATACAGTTCTTAATGAATCTAATGTATAAGCCACTTGATCCCCTGATCTTGTAACCCTGTTTTTAGACAGAATATCTGCAGTTTTGTCTCTGCAGCATCTATTTAATAAATAGTCTTTTGAATCTTTTTTCTAGTTTTACAAATCGAGAAAGTTTATAATATAAGAAAGTAACCTTTTTGTTTTTCTAATTCAAGGCTTGAAAATGGAAGGCATGAGTAGTTCGCTTCTAAAACGTTATCATAAGAAAAGTATGTGCTACCTTATAACTAATACCTTCTACGTTACATTTCAGTATTTCCAATAAATTCTTCCTGGCTTCCAACTTAGGTAACGATATCACTCTAGAATCATTAAACCATAAGACAGTTCTGGGCTGTTTGTATTTTTTTCCCCAATTACCATACACAAAACAGTATTCGTGTAAATGAAGAATATCTGTACTAAGCATTAGTATCTCTTTCTTGCAGCGAGCAGCTGCTCAGTTCTCTGGTGGTGTTCTTACTGTGCATGTGGTTGCTTTGACTTACACATACTTCGTCTATTAAAGGGGCGTAATGGTATTACTTCTGTTGGCTTATCTAATCTCCTCGGCCTGTTTCGAATAAACAATTCATAGCATTACCAATTAGGTAAACTCCAGGTCCTACTGTCTCAATATTCCCCTACTGATCGATATCAAAGGAAAGACTGTTTTTAGCAGAAGAATCTGTCAATAGCTTTCTAGTTCAACTTCTAGAATTCTAAGCCAAGACCTCATCGTCTAGAAGATTTCATTTTGGGCCTAACCGCTTTTGGGTTCCTGCAATGAAGCTGTAGATCCTAGCATGGCCTCGGACATCTCCTTCATTTTACGACTCCTTATTTTCTCAGCTTCTTCAGGTATCTTATTGCTATCTTTACTGTCACACCCTATTAAGAACCATGAAAGGCAGTGTGCCAAACTTTTGCTGGTTTGTAGTCGTTGTGACTCTTACAAAGAAAGACACGTAGATCTGGGAGTACCTATTTTTAAGATTTTTTGAATGCCTGTCAAGAGAAGTTTCTTTCTATTCTCTCAATCTGTTAGTATTGTTGTGAGAGGTAGATTCAGTAGAAGTTTCGCTAAACTCCCTGTTGCTTTGACTTTCCTTGAAGTAGTGACTAACACATGGCTCTTCTGGCTTTTCAACCTCTTAGTTTGAGTCGTTACCATGATTGATTGCTAGATTGCTGTACTTGATAGGTGGCAAAAGAGTCTTTTGGGCACTTCCAATCAGGTCGTTGGGTATGTGCAATCCTGAAGCAGTAACTTCTTCAGCAAGATTATCAACGCTTCTTCTATCAGAGTTTCCTGGCTCTTCCTCAGGCTTGCTGCTAAGGGACCTAAATAGATCTATTTCTTTTGCTGGGTTGCTTTCTCCGCTCTGTTCTTCATAGGGCGACAAAATTGTTTCAGCCTTTAAGGAGCTACAGAGATCCGGCGACTTTAATCTTTCCAAAACTATTTCCGTATTTAAAAATACGAAGTTAAGAATAAAATCTTTTAAAATGTTTGTTTCTAAAACCCGAACATGAAAATGCTATTTTTAGATAAAATATCTGCGATGCAGTAATGTTTTTTCTCGTTATTGAATATTAAACAGTCTTTCAATTGTTTTTTTTTACATTTTCAGGTTGAGCTAGTTTACAATTTCATAAAGTAGTCTTTTTGTGACAATAATATAAACTCAGGAATACTACAGGTCATTGAACAACTGAAGAAAAATAATACAACGCAGATAAAGACAAGAACCGGATTGACCAACGAAATACCCATATCATCAGGTATAAGACAAAGGGATAGCCTAAATCTCGCACTTTTTAGTGTTATTATGAACCAAATAATAAGGGACGTAAAAGAAATAACATATGATGCAATACGGAGAGGAGCAGATTTCAGGTTGTCTGCTATGCAAAGAACGAGAACGATCTTCAACGATAGTTGTTTAGATTAAACAACACCTCGAAAGAATTTAACATGAAAATATCAACTCATAAAACCCAATACATGGTGATCTAGAAACACCTCATCGAGCAGGCTGGAAAAATCAAATATCTGGGGGTCGACATTTCAAGAGACAGAACACCACAGAAGAAGTTCGTGCACAAAACCAAAAAATGGCAACGATCTCCAGCTGCCGTAGAATCGTAATATGAAAAAATAAGGAAATGGCCATGGAGAGCAAAGTGAGAATTTATAAATCATGTATGCGACCGATACTCACCTACGCTACGCAGCGAAGACACGAGCTGAAACGATCACAACCAAACGTTTTATGCGAACAACGGAAATAAAAACTCTGAGGAGTATCGCTGGAATAACCTTACGAGACAAGCATAGAAATAAAAATATTTGGGATGTATGCGCTATCCAAGATGTCGTAAAGTGGACCCGCTCGCGACGAAGACACTGGAGGAACCACGTTAATAGAATGGACAACACATGTCTAGCAAAATCTGCAGCAGTTGAGAAACCACGCACAAAACGATTAGGACGACTACCGAAACGATGGTGAGACAGCTAGACACCAATCAGGGGAAGACCATTGAAGCAAAGATGGAAATAACAGGACTAAATTAAGAGGAAGAAGAAGTCTTCTTGTTTTATCAAACGTGAAGCTTTCATAATTAAAGTTAAGGTTTATTTGGTATACTCATGGGTAGTTTGTTTTTGAAACATTTTCCGTTTTTTGCTTTTTATTACAAAATCTCAGCAGTAAGTTCCTTGGTTCTCAGCTAAGATTACCCTACAATAATTATTCTATTCCTTTAGACATTTTAACATTTTGGGGACGCAGTGGTATGGATTTTGTTGCCTTATTCAATTTCCCCGGTCGGCTTCAATTTGTTCACCACGGAAGAGCTGTGGAAGGTAGTCTCACTCTGAGCGTTCGCCCAGCTTTTTCCAATAGCCTGGTGGTATCTCTTTCAACTATAAAGATGAGGTGCCGCTTTTCAGGTTTTTCTGTCTTCTCGATGTGTTTTCATTTATTGACATTGAAGGGGTCTCTAAGTTGAAGGCTTGATTTCTTAGTCAAACTTCATTTTTTCTGGATTCTCTTTGTAATGGTGTAGAGGACTCTTATTTTTAAATGTTTTGGGTTACTTTTTGGGAAGTTTTATTTCTTTGCTCCCGGTCTCTTACTGATTTTTGTGGTGGCTTGAATCACTAAAAGTCTTGCAGGACTTCCAAGCTGCTTTCTTAGTTCTTCTGGTTTCTGAACCACCTAGTCTGAATCGTTGCTGCTGGAAACCGCCAAGTCTCTAAGCTTAGCAACCCTCAGAGTAGCAGCTTGGATTAGTTTCTATTAGATCGTCGAATGTAGATCATTCTAAACGAACAGCTTTTGTATTACTGGTGCGGACTTTCAGGTCTTGGACTGTCCGCTGTTACCCCTACAAAATCTTCAATGTTCTTTTTCTGCTCTTCTTGTTTTCTTGATGCAATGCCAACGAACTCCCAAGTTAACTTTGTCTGTGGTGAGAGTTTTCGACTCCTTCCCGGACTTGTTGCCGGCAGATCTTGAAAGATCATCTTTTCTTGCCAAGTTGATTTTTCCACTTTTTTCCTTATGAGTCGGCAAAATTGTTTTATTTTGTATGCAGCGCATTGACTTCCATCTTTTCACATCTGTGTTTTACTCTAGAATATACAGAAAGTGTGTATTCGTCTTCTATATTGTTAATTTGAGTTTCTCGCATTACAATACAGTTTTTCATACATTTCTGTTCACAGAGCCACCTAAAACCTCAAAACGCTGTTATTATGTAAAATATCTGCAATGTCATTTTATGTCTTTGCAATTCAAAACAGTTTTTTATAGCTTCTCCTGCTACTAGTAGGATCTCAATTTACCGTTTAACAACGTAATCTCTCCTCTTTTTAAAACTTATTTAAGGTTAAGGTTTATTTAAGTTTCTGCCTCGAGCAGCTTGCTTTTGGAACATTTTTGCCATGAATAAATATATCTTCAATGCCATAGTCATAATGGTATTTGAAATGCATTCAAAATCTTATTAAATTAAACGGACGTAGATTGTTTTTGCTTAATCGAAAAAAATGAGACTTTAGAATATTTTACAATCAACTACTGGTACAAAAATATTTGCGTGAGTAATCCTTCATGGTGTTTTCTACAGTTTGCACTTTCTTTTAAATGCGGGGGATATACAAAAAGATGCACGGGTTCTAAATAACAAAGATGAAAATAAAAAAAAAAATTCAAAATTCTATCAAGTCTCTCTATCTATAGTCTCGATTAATCAATGGCCAAAAATATAAAGGACCAAATTGTCCAGCAATACTATAAGAAAGAATAACGAATATATTCTCAACAAATAAGATTGATCTTATTACAAATTAAAAACCTTTCGTTTGAATAAATATCTCCTGAAAATTTTTCTTTCAAAGTGGACTTAAAATTATGCTCTACTAAACTTCTCTGAAGAATTTTATTCCCCTCAAAAAGTTAAGTGAAGAAAGTCAAAGCATAAAACCCAGTTTGTTCAAAGAGAATCACTTAATAATAAAAGCGGTAAAAAGAATTTCTTTGTCGCGTCACCAAAATAGAAGTTTATACGGAAAGGATGAAAACGTTGGAAACGTCATGGTAAAGTTACAAAAATTAGGACACTTTGTTTTTGCGTTTCATTTCTTCATTTTAATAAATTTGTTTAAAAGTTTTTTAATTAAAGATTCAATATGCAAATATAAAATCGGCAAATGATTTGAAACTAAATTTATTCAACGCTTCGCAAAATTTGTTTACTGAAGCTGTTTTCGATTTTTGTGTTCTCATTTCTCTCATGTAAACTGCTACATATGTTTTATAAACTGAAACGTATCTATTTTCTATGTAAATCAGTAACAGAAGGGTTTTCAAACTTATCTGCAATGCGAATATCGTGTGATACTAGAGGAGTGATTATTTGTATAACAGAAATTTTGCTTGAATGTTTAAAAACAAAATACGTATCGGGACATGAAAGTTTTCCGACGAGTAATTTTTTATGTCGTTGAAATAGATAACACTAATAAAAATAAGTTAATGTAGTATATTTTGGAGTTGTTTGAAATTGTTCTCTGTTCCGCATGTACGAATCCAATGAAATTATTCTGAGAATTTCTATTAAGCTTTGTGTAAGCACTAAAATATGTGAAGAAATTTGGTAGTCCATGCAAAAAAATAATATAAGATGCTATTAATAACGTTATAGTTAGGTATTAAAAAGGCCGTTTGGTTTGTCGTACTATTCTACATCTAAACATACAAATAGTTCAGTTAAAATAAAATTTCTAGGCGGCATCCGAGAGTAAGAATTTTTGACTTTTGAGATGTGTTGTGGTGTGCTAGGGGATGATTGTGTCAAAAGTGCTCAGTCCTACGAGGTTGGGAATCCACACGCGCATAGTAAAATGTATCTCTCGTTTTGGTTTTTCGCTCATAGTATGTCGAAGACCGCTGGTCCTAGTAAAAGTAACTATACAGGGTGATTCCGAAATAAAGGGTATCCTCTTAAAGGTGGATAGGAGTGTGATAGTACATACATTTGCGATAAAAAACGGTAGGTAAAAATTGCATCGTTTCCGAGAAAAATGCGATTGAAGTTTAATCGCTAAGTCAAGCCGGTCCTGCTCTCATACTTTTACTTAAGCAAAAATCGATAGGGGTTGACTGACTGTCCTTGTCATTGGCAGGTAGTTCTTGCTATTTATGTGAGGGGTATAATAGTTTATCTGGTTTTTTACTGTTTTAACAAATTTCAACAACCCTGACATACTTCAGATTTAAGAAGGGAAAGTTGTAAAATGTCCAGGGGGTAGCTTATGATGGCATTTATTGTTCATTGTGCTACTACAGCTGCACTATTAGTTCCAAGAAAATAGGCATGTCTGGTAAATTTCCGTTCTTGCACTACAAAGGTTTAAAAACACCGTAAATCTCCTTAAGTTTTACTTTTTAAGGCGACAATGCAAGAAACACTTTTCTTTTTCTAACCAGAGACGGCTACAGTTTTTAATATTTAGGAAAATTGTCAAAATTTTCAACTTTCACGGGGCCACTTCGTTTTTTCATTTTTTGTCTTCTTTTAGCCTCACTTATCATCTATTAAAAGGATACCCTTTATTTCAGAATCACCCTGTATACAAAATTGTAGCTGGCTAAATTTTCTACACTTATTCTATAATTGTTTTTCTATCTGTAGTAGTTTTCGAGATATCCAAATTTGAGAATCGCACTGTTTTCAAAAATAAAATTTTACACAACCTTGTGTATTAACAACTAAACATGTAGAATAAGTATTTATCAGTTACAATAACAAAAGAATTATCACTTTCGTATACATCATCGTTTGTTTTTAAATTTATAACACAATGTGTAGTGCTTTACCCTCCTCTACTTTTTCGCTGTTGACGGGATATTTGCAGTACGAGTTGTCACCGTTCCCATTATCGCTCTTTGATAAAGATGGAATGAGACAAACGAAGAGGTCAAGTGCTTTACAGCATGTTTTAGTCCACTAAAGAAATTATCATACCCGATCTTGACATTGTTATTGTGTACGTCTGATCGGAATCTAATTTTATTATATAGATAAACCGGTGTTCTGAACATGATAATTTTGTAGTACAAACAACATGAGTAAAGCAGTCGACGGTTCAACATGTTTAGCCAGTTAAGCTCAGACAGCTTATGAGATACAGAATTCCTACGTCTTATACCATATAGTATCAGACGCAAACAACTATTGTATTCTAGCTGAGTCTTTGCTATCTACACATGGTCTATAGACTGCATCACAAAAATTAAAATGTGACAAAACTAAAGCTTCTAATTACTTTGGTTTTTTTTTACTCAGAATATGTCTGTTTGCAAAAATGAATTTTAGATTAATTAGCGTATGCCTTTCGAATACACAAAGTTACGCGTTTTTTAAATCTAAGACTAAATTCCAAATACAGACCAAGATTCCGTAAAACATCTACGACAGAAAGTTGAGTATCCTTTATTTTAATATTTATATGCGCAATAGCATTACTGCGTGATTTACGTCTTCCAAATAGCATTGCGTAAGATTTACTAGGATTAATTACTAATGAATTTTTGTTTGCAAAATCAGTTAGTTTATCTAAATCAGAGTTAATTAAGTCATTAGCTATGTTTGTATCACGTAGATTGAACGAATAATACATTTACGTATCATCGGCAAAGAAATGGTATGTACATGTGCTAATAATGCTACCTAAATTTCAAGTGCAAATTATAAATAGCAGTGGACCCAGAATAGATCCCCGAGGAACACCACTACTAACAGCACTGACTGTGAATTTGTGCCCATTCAGTTTCACATACTGTAGACGATTGGAGAGATAGTTGTTGAGCAGCAGTATCGCATAATTTTCCAAACCTATATAATGCAAAATGGTTATTAATAACGAATAATTTAAGGTATCAAATGCTTTGGAAAAGTCTAAAAGGGCTATCGCAGTTAATTTGCAATTATCTGTTGCTGATAGAATGTCATGGACTATCCGTGCCAAAGCGGTACAGCAACTATGATTTTTTCGAAAGCCAGATTGTGTGGCTGGAAACAGCAAGTGCTCCGTCAGAAATTTACCAATCTGGGTGTTTATTACCCTTTCCAGAATTTTAGAAAAAGCTGGCAGAATACTTTTGGGCGCAAATCTTTAAATTGAGTGGGATTAGCTACTTTAGGTAAAGGTGATACACATGCTATTTTCCAACATTCAGGAAAGATACTATGCTCTAAACAGTAGTTTACAATATGTGTAACATATGGGACGAAAAAAGGATAACATAACTTGCACTCCAATTCCATCAGAACTAACAGACTTGGAAGTAATAGAACTGATAATAATTTCTATCTCAGCAGTTGTTACTAGAAAGATGTTTAGAGAATCTATTTTTGAAAAAAATGCGATTCTCAAATTTGGATATCTCGAAAGCTATCACAGATAGAAAAGAAATTATAAATGAATCTTATAGCAAATTTAGTCAGCTACAGTTTTGTATATTGTTACTTTTTTGCTAGGACACGCTGTTTTTGAGATGTGAGCGAAAAACCACAAAAGAGATTATATTTTGCTCTGCGCGTGCGCGTTCCCAACCTCGTAGGACTGAGGATTTTTGACACAATCATCCCCTAGCATACCCCAACACATCTAAAAGTAAAAAATTCTGTCTCGGATGCCGTCTAGAAGCCTTCCTGAGCGTTCGTTGGCTAGACTAAAAGGGATGTAAAAAGTAAATAAGTACACAAAAGATGGTAGTTATTAGAGAATTACAAGTAAAGGAATTAGCGAAATGCCATTTATTGTAATGAAATTCCAAGACATGCATTACCAATCATCACTTGAAAAGAGACACAGATAAAACAGTTTTGAACGTCTAAAGAAGGATCCTTCCAGCATTATTATACTCGTACATAATATGACTTTATTCACTCGTTCAATGAAGTCCTGCATTAGGTATTAGTAACATATATATCTATCTAAGTAAGAATTATTGTCAATATAATTACATTACTTAAATTATTTGTTATAATAACGATACATATAAACCCACAAAATATCTTGCAATAATTAATGTATCATAGTGCAGACTTAACACAGATATTAAAAGTTTTCTATCTTTTTTATTGTTAAATACAAAATCTCCGAAACAGGCATAAAATATTTTTTCTAAAAAGTATTATACGACCTAGTTTAATAATTAAGAACGAATGAAGAACTTTCATTATTACACTATAAAAAAATCCAAAAACCCTTGAATATACAGGTTTCTATATAATTAGTAACTCTCAACATTACCGCTAGGTGGCATTTAACATCTCGCAATAATAACGAAACAGTGTTCAGTATTTATATGGTTTAGCTTATGATTGTAAAAGTATAAGATTAAAAACAAATAGACGTTATTAAATTTTTTTGCTCCTCGCCTTACTACGTTAGGAATTACACGAGGACTGTTATAAATATAAAAACAATTTTAATCTGCAATGAAAGAATTTATGGGCGGTTTTCACATAAGGGTTCGATTTCGCTGCAAGATTGTATTTTAAAAATGTTTATAAATGGTTAATATTTAATTGCCAATAGCTTCGACTATCATTATTTTATTTGATTCTGAGTTGGGCTCGCAAAATACCCAGTCTTTGAGCCATTGGAGTAACAATTATTAGCAAATGGTGAAGATTTTGATCATTTTGTTAACTTATTTGCCACACCCCAAATCATCATGAAAATTGATGCTGTACGCTTCGAATAGTTTCTATTACATTTAAAATAAAAGATATAGTTTTAAAAAACGTAAAAACCTCCATCAACTTTGGATAAGCAAAACAAAAATTGTAAAAACAAACAAAAATTTGTATTATTTCTAAAATGCATAAATCAATATTAATTTTTCTTCGTAACTAAGACTAAAATAATAGACTTTTTTAATGTAACATTTTTAATATATTAAGTTTGTAAATATCCACTAAAATTACGTTAGAGCAGATACCAATGCAGTTGATGGCTTGCTGTTGTTATCTGTTTTCTTAATTAAGGAAAAAGAAATCAAACAAAATGATTTACAAATTTGAAACAAATAATTAAAAGGATACAATTCGTCATAGATATTTAAACTTCACACATCATATGAATTTTTTGGTGGCTACATCTAGCCCCAAAATCACAATAAAAACAGGATAACTCCCTTATTTGGTGAATAGACATGATACGTGGTATACTTGGTACTCGGTTAGGTAACATTTGTTTAAAATTGAGGATATCATTCTCCATTACTTCCCACATTTTAACTGATGAAGTATCTTTTAATCTTGTTACGAAATCTGCAGCGCAAGTAATGTCGACACCTCCAAGAACCATTCGATCTGCTGACCGTTTTAGGGATCCACCTACCCCATCCATTGGACCTTTTCCATGACCGCTCTCGCTATAGTTCCATGACATTTGTTCTATCGACGAAAAAATGGATGGGATTGTTTCCAACAAATAAAAGATATTTGATCTGTTCCTATATTGGGACGTTGGCCCATCTGAGAAAAAGTTAATACTGCGCATATTTGGCATTTTCGAAGAAAGTTGCTTCAGTAGTTCATTTAAATGGGCCCATATGGCGTGGGCTTGGTGGTCCAAAGTGTCACTAACGGAGCAGAAAGGTTTTTTAGAAAAATGTGTGTGATAAACACCTGTATGGAGAGATAATTGTGTTTTTGATGCACCAAAATGCATCGACTGTATTTCAGTGGAGTATTTGGCGACATAGTTTTTAGCAAAATCTATGTGTAAAATAAGTTCATCATCTTCTATTGTTTGTTTTTTGGTTTGAAGTTCTTTTAGTTGATGCAACATGACAATAACATGCTTTTTGTAGTCAATCAGTTTAGAATGCAGTAAATTAATAAGCTTTTTAACAGTAGATATCATATTTTTCTTAACTGTTTTTCTGATTGTTATTTTTTTGTTTTTTTACTAGCCTTTCCTCTTTTATAGTTGCCCATTGCTGAAAGTTTATCTCGTCGTCCATATTTATTTTGTCGTATTGAATTACCGCAATCAATCGCTCTTTATTGTCGCATTTATTTCTGCAAGCTCCTAACATGCACTGATTATTACTTGGATTACATGCCGTGTTCTTTATTATTTGATCAGTAGACCTAAATGTGATGTAATTTTTAAAATAGAGTTTTTTAACAATTAAAGACATATTTGCAGGTTTTATGCAGGCACAGGTTTCTCTGTCTTGTTTTTTTTTGGATGTACAATCCAAAATGGTTTATGGCGACAAAACGTAGGGTAAGATAAGTACACGCGTTTTTCTTTGCTAAAATTGTGATACAAAGTTTTTAAAGAGTGCAGCAGAATCCTTTTCTGCTTTTTTATTTTATTTTTTGATAACAAAATCTTTTTTTCCAGGACACATTTTAGAGTTTTCATCTCTTTGTAAAAACTGTTTAACTTCTATCATTATTTTGCGAGTTTTTTTTACTATTTCGTCTTTTTCTCTCATTAATTTAGATTTTTCGGAATACTTTTTTTCTAGTCTGTATGGTACCAAGTCTCTAATTTCGGTAACCAAATTGTATTTTCGAAAAAAGCTCCCACTTACCACTTTTGATAAGATATGTTTCTCCTTCTGTGTTTTTATTTGAAGGCCATTTTCTTTTATTTGGGTAAAGAGAGTCTCACCAAGAAGGAGCTTCCTTTTAACCCGTGGCGTTACAGGCAAACCTTTGGTTATTTGCTTAACCTTGAAATTTGGCGAGTTAGTATTTTTGGGCGTACGGTTCCTGTAAAACCTTTTCTTGTACTTCTCTAGAGCTGTTTTTAACTTTTTCTTTTCTTTTTCAGATTTAATTAGTTTCCTATAAACTTGTGACCTGTTTGATTTAACTTTTTTTTCTACCACTGTTCTTTTTGTAGTTATTTAATATTATTTCCATATCTGCGTCTTCTTCGACTCGTGGAGAATTAGGAGGTGTGTTACATTCAAGAAATTTTTTTGTCTTTTTTACAAGGCTTTTGCGCCTGTATCGTTTACTTACTTCTCTCCAATTCCTCCTTTTTTTGTTGTTACCGTACCGTTAAGTCTTTAACAAATTTAATTAAACCTTGTTCTGTCTTCTTTTTATATCTCTCACAATCTTTTCTTCTTTTTTCGTTAAGTTCTTCTTTTGACAGATTCGCTCTGTGTTTTCTAACTCTGTCTCTTACCTTTTCCCTTTCTTTGTTGTTGCTATCTTTTTTATTTTTATGTGCATTTGATTGACAAGATTTCTTTACCCTTGATAACTTAATTGATGTTTTATTTTCTGTTGTATTCTTTTTGGCTTCTTCAGAATTACTTTTAAATATCTTATCACTTCCCGTAATCGTTGTGACATTAGTCCCTTTCCCAAACTTACTAACTTATAGCTACTTTCAGTCATCTTCAAGTTATTTTCAAATAAACTACTACCGTTAAAAGTATTAGGGGTATTATTTTCTATTTATTTCGCTGGTAAAGTAGCATCTTGATTCTGAAGTTTTTTAATTTTATTTTCAATATCTTCTTTTTGTTTAAGTAATTGTATTAGTTCCAAAGAAGTATCAGATTGAAGATTTATTTTTGGCATATCTGATAGTTTTTTTTCTTGCTTAGAATTCACAGGAATTTTTCTTTTTTTCTTGCGTCGCGTGCTACGGTTGCTTCTTCGCGGTCTCTTTTGAAGCGTTTTTTAAGTTCTGCGTATTTATTATTCATGATAAATAGATAGCCTAAAACAAAATTTCGGTAACAAAACATCATATCGGTAACGACACAAACATTTTGATGCTGTTACCGAAATGACTGTTGCCGAAATGACGAAATTTCATTAAAACGGTTTTTTAACAAATTTGAATTTATCGCCAAGACTGTATATTTTAGTATAGGTTTGCGCTGTTGTATTCTTCAACTTTTATTGGCTATAATTAGTTTAAATTGTAAAATGTCAAAATAAAATGCGTTACCGAATTGATCACAAATAAAGGTACGCACTAACTTTGCAATATTTAATTTGATTTCATAAAATACTTATAAAATTGATTGCAAACTAACCTTTACATTTACGACAGGTGTACACTACTGAACAATTAAACAAATGCTTAATCACCATTTTTGCATCATACGCGGGGGTAAATATGAAATATTTTAACAGTTACCTGAATGACGTTACAACTTGGGGATGCAGTTTGAAATAATGATATGCAATTCATTATGAGGAAAAGTAGACGTTAATAATTTTTACTTGCCGAACATATATATATATATACATACTACAGTATGAATGATGGAGAGTAGGCTAAGGCACAGTTACCGAAATGACGATTTTGACATTCAGATTAAAATTTAAAAATATAATTTTGTTGTTTGGCCAAGATTGTATTTTTTAACTAGAGCATTTACATATATATTATGTGTTTTTACAAAATATATTCAAAATTTAAATTTTTTTGGTATTTGTGAGCTTAGGGACAGCAGTCTGACATATATGTGAGAATCACCGTTATATTCTTGTTTGTCTGAAGTTAGTTCAAATTAGCACTAAACCGTTTTGCTTGAAGATGTGCTACGCCAGTCACCATGCAGTTGTGTGTTGAATTAGCATTTACAAACTCAGTCGCTTTAGAAAGGAAAAGATGAGTATTTATACTGCATACCATTCCCACGTGGCAACATTGTAATTAAGAAAAAAACAAAAACATAATCAAAGATCTTCTGTTCTCTTCTAAATCAACAAAAATATAAAATTATTACGTTTAACAAACATAAAATTTACAAAAATATTCTAATGAACTCTAAATTTAAAATATCAAACGGAATAGTATTATTTGCCACTAAATTAGTTTGTTCATTGTTCGTATGCAATCAAATATCTCAGCTGACTGTACCAAAACCACCGCAATAATCTCCCGTAATAAACTTGCTTTCAATGCAATATTGCAATGTTAAGCCGATTGCAATTATTCCGTTTGTAATTTTGTATAAAATACTATGTTTATTGTAAATGATTATAATTATTATTGTTTATTATTTTTGTAAACGGTTCTCGCAGTATTTGATTGAAAATCTATGAAATGAAATATTCCCTTCCTGTGTAGTACGCACGATAGCGTGGGTATAAAACAAGAGTTTTATTTGTTATGGTTAATGTAATAATTACTTAATAAATTATGGCAATAAAAATAAAACTGGCCGGTCAGTATTAATGGCCAATCGTCTTGATACATTACGTCATTGGTCAGTTATTGACTTAATTTCCGATAAGGCGGTCATTTGGGTGTAGGTCAACTGAACAAATTCTTCTTTAATTTATCTCAACTAAAGATCTATCTAGAAAAGCACAGCTAGGAAATCTACTCTTACATATCATTAAGAATAATGCTAATCTAGGTAACTCATTGGCGTGACTCATGCTTGACCATTTTGCCCAATTGGCTTGCTCCGGGTCATTTATGATCGTAAAAATGTCTAGCTCATTGACCAGTTAATGCTGTAAAACGTAAGTCTTGAAGTTAGTTAATGGACACTACCTAGTCTCCTCAATGTTATTGCTATGAAACAATAATATACTTGATCTGTATATGCTAGCATGTGCCTGTTTAATAGGTTTTCTACCATATTTTCGTTTTTATTAACATTTTTCAACTGTTAACAGTCGATGACGAAAATGTCTGACCAATGTCAACAAATTCTTGCTTTCAAAGTGACGCTGTAAGACAATGGATAATGGCCAATCACTGAATATTAACAATAACGTTTAATCAAATTGACCATCTTCAATATTATCTATCAATGATCAGTTTACGTTTTTGACCGTACCGTATTCATTCTTATTAGAATTACCATTGTTCTGGAATCAATCTGTTGCGAACATTCTTAATAAAATTCCAAGGTAGAAAAAGAATAAATCATCATTGTTCCAGTACTACGCATTGCGTTCAGCGCCAATAACAGAAAAACCAGCTCAAAATTCCACAATATTAAATTTACTGATAATGCAAAATTCAAAAAACAACTAAATTAAATGTTAAAATTGTGCACCGTTGGCAACCTGACAGTAGCCAAGACGGTAAATAAATTCTCTGTGAATATTGTCAATAACTTCTGGAAATATACGTCGTATTTCTTGACGATTTAATTTAATATTGTGAAATCTTGAGGTCGTTTTTCTTCAAAATTTCCTTATCTGACCTATACCGATAATTACCTTACCGTATGTAAACAATGTGCTGTTTTAAATTCCGTAATGAAATATAGGGGTTGCTATTAAAAAAATATTGATAACGTCATATCTCCTACATGACTCACCCTGTATAAATATCTTATGTTTAGAAAAATGCTCATTTAAAAATAAAAATCCACGGGTCCAGGCATTTTTCCTAAAAGTTCGTTCCTGAATTTTTAAAGAATTTATTCACTACTTTACGAAAACACTGTATAGTGAATTGCAAACAAATGGATCTACAATATCAACCAAATTAAAAAAAGCTATGAAATTACGGCAAATTGTTTATAATGGCAAAATATTTGCAATAATGTTTGAATATTTAATAGAGAGTGACCTTGAAAACTAGAATTTTGTTTCTGTAGTAACAGCTAATTTCCCTCAAAGGGCCTTTAATCAATTTTTGTTACATATTCAGCATGAGTTATTCTGGTGATTTGTTTACTTTTCACGTTTACTTTATTTAATAGGTATATTTGTAATTATTATTCCGACTGTTTTATGAAGGGTGTTTTAGAAATGAATGTAGTGAAACATCGCAAAGTATCTTTTGACCATAGAGGAAGCATTCGATAACGCTTTCATAGAATCTATCACCAAAGCAGTGAGAAACAAGGGAATATGTTTCACTGCTTGCGGATGGATTCCTATCATGTTACAATGTAGGAAAATTATACGTCTAAACGAATCTAAAGTAGAGAATACAATGCTGTGCAGGATTGTTCGCAGGAAAAGGTACTCTTTTCTTTCTTTTGGTACCCCATGATAAACCACTTCTTGGTTGTGCTGCAATAGATTATGCAGATGACATTAAATTATATTGAGTTCCGGAAAGTTTAGACAGACTGTATCAGAAATGATGCAAAGAGCTCTAAACTTCGTTGAAAAATGGCACCGGATAGAGGGTCTTTGGGTCTCTTTGAAATTCTATGAAAACAGCTTTAGTAACGTGCACCAAGGTTTATCTTTTAAATTAAAAATTAACTCGGTAAAAAGAAAGATATTCTGTTTTTCCCAAAAAACAAGATAAACATCCTAGATCTGGTAAGGTTCCAGATAGAACAAATAAAACAGCTACTGATTTTTATTCCATAAAAAAGATTGAAATCACTTTTATGTAATCTTTCTTCTTCTCAATTAAAAGAGTTCAAGATGTGAACACAGTTCTGTGGAACTAAACGGACAGATGGAGAACACCTGGTCTACGCACAGAACGCAAAAAGATATGTGCAGCAACTATTAGAAAGGAACTATGATTTAAGTCTTCTACTGCATCTTGTTAGCAGTCTAAACGAATTTGAAGTAGAGAATACAGAAGAATTAATACGGAAGTTATAAAGCTAATCACTTGGCAAAGGACAAGAGAAAAGAGGTTTTTACAGAAACATAGTAACAAAGCAGGAAATTAAAACATTTTACTTAGGAAATAGGACCAAGTCTATTGAGATCAGCGCTAGGCCAAAGACAGTCTAAAATATTCTTAGATGGTTTTTCAAATTAAGTAGCAGATTGTCCACTTAAAGGGAATAAGCAAAACATACAGGTACTGACAGGTATGCTATGGGGGCAATGTTGTCAGTTTTATGGGCTCATCTTCACTATGAGAAATACAGAAAATACGGTGAAGAAGAGAAGAACAGAATCAAGATGAGATAAGAGAAGTTACAGACTTAAAAATGTTGCTTTTTTGGAGCTAAATTAGGAAACGAAGATTCTAGTTATTGGTACCTAGTAGAATTTGAAAAGAAAAAGAATTAAATTTGAGTAGATCTATAAAATACGTTTTTGAGTTATTGCATCTCGGTATATACAGTGTGTCCAAAAAGTATGGAATATCCTATGTATCTCTATAAAAGTTGTTTAATGTTTAGTTTTACATTACAGGGCTATACCAAATAACTATTAAAAAAAAAACAAAAGCGCAACGAATAATACTTCAATTTTTGTTTAATGGGAAGGTATCTCTTTATTGTACTCATTTGATAGAGAATGGTTTTTTCTTTTCAATGATGTAAAACTTTGATACACTTGCATAAGTAAATTTTGATCAAAACGCAAAAAATTGTTTGAATAACGCTTAAAAGTTTATTTCTTTATCTGTTACCATTCCAGACGCGGTGTTTTAAATTTTCAATATCATCTAGTCACATTATGGTCGGTGTGATACACTTTTGTTTGTTGCAACAATTGAATGCGTCGTAGAAATGTCAGTTAATAACCAAACTGAAGCGAAAAGTTATTTGTTTAATTAATTTAAGCATTTTGATTAACGCGAGGATAACAAAGTTACAAAAATACGACTTGCTATGGATCATTTATCAGAAAAACATCGTATCGAAATTTTAATGATGCTGGGATATGGAGACAGAAGGAGAACACAGGAGGAAGCTTGCAATTTGTTTAATAACGTGCACCCCGAATACCATATTTCTCAGTCTACTGTAAGTAAAATTTTGCATAAATTTCATGAGACGGGTTGTGTCAAAGATCGTACAAAAACGGGCAGACCTAAAGCTCTAAATAATGAACAACGTGAGAATATAATGTTGGTTGTCGTGGAAAATCCACATGTTTCTGTTCGACAAATTGCTCGTGAACATACTTTGAAGACATCCACTGCACACGAAGTTCTAAGAAAGGAGAAGTAGCATCCGTATAAACCTTGTATAGTTCAAGAATTATTAGAAGATGATTTAGATCGAAGATTGCAATTTTGCGAAGAAATAACACATAGGCTTTAGGAAAATGCAAATTTCCATAAAAATATCCTCTTCACTGATGAGGCAACGTTTTGTTTGAATGGTACCATTAACAAACAAAACACGCGCTACTGGTCTTTGCTAAATCCTGGCTGGTATGCAGAAGGACACACCCAATATCAGCAAAAAGTCAATGTCTGGGCAGGAATTATTGGAACCCAAATTTTGGGACCTTTTTTATAGAGCATAATTTAACAGCGGATGCTTATCTAGATTATTTAAGATTTAACCTAGTTCCTGCTTTAGCTGTTCTATTTCCTAATGAACTAGATCCAGATGTACCCCATAACATAATAAGGTTGCAACAAGACAGGGCTCCTCCTCATTTCGGAATTATTGTCCGACAGTTTCTTGATAACACTTTCCCTTATCGATGGATAGGCAGAAGAGGTGCAGTAGAATGGCCAGCTCGCTCGCCGGATTTAAATCCATTTGATTTTTTTCTGTGGGGCTATCTCAAAATTAAGATTTATGTCGATATGCCTGAAGATATTGAAACTCTAAAAGACCGTATTAGAACAGAGATTAGAGCTATCACACCAGAAACGATTCAAAATGCAGTAAACGAATTTGAAAGACGACTTTATCATTGCCAAGCTGTAAATGGTGCACACTTTGAACATCTTCTATGAACTGTAGAGTGTAGTTATACAAAATTTTCAATTTGTAACAGATGAATATTGAAATAAACTTTTAAACAATTTTTTGGGTTTTAATCAAAATTTATTTGTGCAAGTGTATCAAAGTTTTACAACATTGAAAAGAAAAAAACATTCTCTATCAAATGAGTAGAATAAAGGGATACCTTCCCATTAAAAAAAAATTGAAGCATTATTCGTTGCGCTTTTGTTTTTTAAAAAATAGTTATTTGGTATTGCCCTGTAATGTAAAACTAAACACTAAACAACTTTTATACGAAACATTTTTCCATAAAATGCATATTTACTGAGATATATAGGATATTCCATACTTTTCAGACACACTGCATATAAACAACTATAGAACTATGCCTGATATACTGAAGTAGCAATTGTTTAATGTTTATTAAAGAGAATGTTAGGATGTAATAAAAGATAATTACAGTTCTTGGGAACTATAGCGAAGGTATTAACCTTTATCAGTTTATCACTAAAGAAACAAAACAAAAAAGCTCCATACTAAATAATTTCCAACAGGGTTAACAATATGAAAGCAAAATTGAATATGTTAATGTTTGTTTTTGTAATGTAAGATATGTTATTTTAAGATAATAAATGTTAGATATTAATAATATGTTTCTTAACCTCTAAAATATATTAGACCTCAAAAAATCTTTTTTACAATTTTATTTTAAAGTAGCCGAAAGAATGGTTTATTTTTTATTTTGTCTGTGGTATAAAACAAATTTCAGCAATTTTTCTTTACTCTGAAACTTTTTTCCTTAAACACAATGCAACAACCCTCTAAAGGAAAAGTCTTTGAACATATAAATGCCAACAAGTTGTAAGGCTGTAGAAATAAGTTTTCTTAGGATGTCCCTTTTTTTATTACTTCCTCCATTTTATCACATAATTTTCTGCCTAGACTTAGTTGTCTTGGAGAAACCTTCAAACGGCAAAAAATTCCAGAAGTAACGTTCTTATTATTTGAATATAATACGTTCATTGTTTCTTTTTTTCTTTCTTTTTATCTTTTCAAATACCAAACGAACGAGGAGCTCTAATTTGCTGTCGTATAAAAAATGAAACTGCTCATTTTTCAAATGCAAATTGAAGTTAATCAGCATTTCAAAGTAGTTTTCATTCTTTTTTTCCATACGAACGTCATCCGCGAAAAATTGAAATGCGTCATGTGTTAACCCTTAATATTATCTTTTTAGCTGAAGGGAAATACTAAAAATGTGTGATTGAATCTCGATTTGTTTTTCATTAGTTAGAGTATTAAAAATTATAAATAAAAGTACTAATTCGTTTTAATAAACCCTGGGAATAATAATGAAAGGGTTATAGCAATAAAACACAACAAAATGCTGTAGGTAAATAAATTCTCATTATTAAAATTAATTTTAATTAAGAACGACAAATTAATTCAAGCTTCGGTACTTTCTTTAAAAACCAAAAGCGTTAATATAACATTCCTTTATTAAATCTCCGCGCTATGGATTAAAAACAGAGCATTTAATGAAATACAAAGATTGTAATGGAAAAGCGCGAAATGCATTTTCAAAGATATTGAAAAGTTCTGTTGTAGCTGGAAGCCGTAATCAATTCTTCTTAAAGGTGAAATTTTTATGATTTATATAATTTATGAGAAGACATATTATCGAAAAGGGAACTCGTTTTGCCGATTGTTTTCTTTAAGGAAAAAATATCAAAACGAAGATCTACGCGACGTCACCTTATTAATAAGAAAATTTTGCTTTTGCTCTCAAACAGAAGTAACATCGATCTTCTTTATCTCAAACACAACACCCGTTATGTATTTGCATGTTTAAAACTTGAATTTAATTTCGAATCTATCCGTGCCCATTTGTTTTCTTATTTTAAGTTCAGTCAGCCGGATAATTTTTTCCGTGACCTTTTTTACAAAAATAATTTAACCAGTACGGTGTTTTCTTACATTCTTCTAACAGCATTACGTCTAATACCACTTTATGTAAAACGCTTATATGTATCAATAAGAAAATAATAGGAAAATCTCAATTTCACATTTTCTATTGATAAAAATAAATGCAAACAAAGCAGTTAACAAACAGGTTATTAGATAAAGTGGAACTAAACAAACTGGCATTAGATAAAATGTAAATCAGAAATTTGATCAGAATTTCTTCTTACTCATGTGCTGAATATACGTTCATTTTCAAATTGACAAACTAAGTTAGGCAAAATAGTAACGAGATAGGTCATATTGTTAGGGAGAATTTCATTACACGAAATGGGTTGATCCCATACTAGAAAAAAAGCTTTCAAAGGTCTTGCTCAGTTACTCAGTTGGACATTGCCATGCCAATTACCAATACATTTTGTTTTATAGAATCAGATGTAACTTGAGTTCATGTGTAACTAAAACAGATTTCTAGTATAAAAGTTAACAACCGTCGTGGTCTTAGCGTTTGTTGTGTTCTCTAAAGTTAAAACATTGGTTTTTTGGATCACTTTCTGGTAATTACAGTTAAGAAGCCTTTGGTTCTGCTTTGGTGTAATTCTTCATCCGGGTCTTATCCCAATTAAAGCTTGCACACGAAAAATCTGATCACACAAACAAAATAGATAAAACGAGTATATGCATTATGTTTATATTTACAACTAGTTAAATATTAACTTGAGTATCATTTTAGAACATAATTACTATAATTTTATAACCCATAATCAAAATCTCCGACTTCGCTTTTTATCTCACACATTAAATTTTGTACAGTATTAGGATGCTCTATTTCACTTTGTTTGAAAGTCACTAATCTTGGGTTTTCTTTTCATTTTTATAATGAGCCCAATATTTTTCGATAGCTCAAAGTTCTGGTTACTTGGGCGAATTACTGTCTTTAGGCACAAAAGTGATTCCATTTGTTTGGTATCACTCTGTGATGTCATTGGTGGATAAATCAAGTCAAAACAGAGTTGAAACTCGATGAGCCTTAAGAAATGATAGCAACCTCTTTTACCAACATTCGCTTGAATAAATGTTTTTGTTGATGGTTTATTTCGTCATAACGCTTTCGTTGAATTGCAAAAGTGCTTACCACACTAGGAATTTTTTTGTAACTCTTGTTTACTTTTATATCCAACTTTAAGCTCGTTTGTACAAGTAAAGAACTCTTGTCCAGTCAATTGTTGAAAGTCAGTAGTGACGTAGGTTTCATTATCCATTATCAAACAATCGAATTTTGTTAAAGATCTAGTACTATACAGTATCCTTGCATGGGTTTTTGCTTCATAATCTTTACTTGGGATTTTCTGTACTTTAGAGGCCTTAATTTTAGTTTACACTTTTACTTTTTCAACATCAAATCAAGATGTTCCACTTTTTCTTGCCGCATCCCTCACTGACTCTGATTTTGCTTAAAACCTTTTAACACTTTCTTTTTTCATGTTTTGCAACTTAGGCATGACTTTCTATTAGAACCAGGTTATTTAGAACATTTGCAATAGCTAATTTGGATATTCCTACACATTTTTAATTGCCCTTTTCTCGATTGTCAGTTTTTTTGCTCAAAATATATTTGTAAAGCACATATTATTTTAAACTTATCTTTAATAACAACTGACAAGAATAACTAAAACTGATGCTTTGAGAAACAATTAAACCTAGACTAATTTGTAGTCAAAGATTAATTCGTTATTTGCATTTAGAAAAAACTGCAGTAATTTCTAAGTGGCCGGATTTGTTTGTGCACAAGCCAATTCAAATTAATTTTTGGTGGGTAAGTGTACTTACCTTGAAAATCCTGGACAGCATACCATGTAATTTCCTCTTGTTGAGAAGAAAAGTTTGTAAATCTCAACTAGGCAAAGGCAAAGACATTGGTTGTGTGACTAAATATTGCTTTTAAGCAGGTTAGGTTAAAACATCAACTTTTTCATTTAATGACACGTTTGTTAGCGATTCTAGTGAAGTGATTGATAGAACAGAATTTACTTCAACTCATTGTGCTGCAACACCAGGAGAAATTTCTAAACAGGGATTTGTTAGAAAAGGTTCAGTGAAACAGCCAGCACTATCACTGTAACTTACCCCTTAGATCTTTTCTTGTAGGGTCACAGTGTCTACAAAACGCCGCACCGGTAAAAAGTGTTCATGAACTTCGAAATAAAATTGTGCAGAATTACAGGAAAATCATCACCGCCCCATTTGATAAAGTTTCGAATGAATTTAAAAGTACTAGACTATATTTATCTTTAGCTAATAACAGCGCACTTGTTCAATACTCAAAATAGAAACCTAATTACTGAGACAATTTTTGAAACAAAATAAAGTAGTTTAGACCTAGTCTCGGATTTTAAATAAAAGTCTGTTTCTAATGAATCGGTGAATTTAGAAAGGCCCTAAGTCGCATGTTTGACAAAGCGCAGTTTTATGTGTCAAGGTCTACTTTCAAGGTCGATTTATGTGTGACTGTTGAAAGAAAGTAAGTCTGGACACTGGATAATAATAAAGTGGGTTTCTGTTAATAACTATTTTGTGCACTAATTAAACAGTTTAGGAATTGAGCAATTAAGTACTAAACGAACCGTTTCATCAATTGTTTATTTGCTTCAATTGTTTACATTATCATTTAAGGATTGTGTTTCAGGCTCATCCAAGACGTCTTAATTTACCACGATTTTTGCTTCTATTTCCTGTTGCACAGCCATGAAAATGTAAATGGATCAGTAAAGTATTTACAAAATTTGATTGGAAGAAAATCTATTTTATTTAAAAAAAATTCTGAAACATAAAGTGATAGACACAGGAAGAGTAATCGGTGGGATTTTAACGTAGAAAAATCAAAATGCTTGTACCTAGAATTCTTATTATTCTTTTTATTGTTATTATTATTTTCTTTAAACTACCTTGGAGGGCCCAGACACTTAGGACTTCTCCTATAAATACGCCAATGTTATGGATTAAATATTTGTGCTTATTAATATATTTTTTAAAGTGAAGTAAACGGTAAGGAACGCAGAAGTGTCAATTTAAAACATATAAGGAACTTTTTGCCAGTTACTGTATTCAAGTAAAATTATGTTTCTGATGGGTCGACGTCGTTTGTTACTGAAATTAGTTCTCATACCTTTGGGGGGCTTTTCTGAATTTGGTATTTCTAAATTGTCAACGTGACAAATACAAAACATAAATAAATCACCGACGCGACGTTAAGTTTCTCACTTCAGAGGTTACGCAGACTGAGTTTCTTCTTGATGGTAGGTTAATGATTTTTATTTGAGTGTATAAGGCATGTAATAGCTGATTATTTGATAGTCAATTATCTGCATAGCAAATTAGGTAGGTAGTAATTAAACGATTAATCGATTATCTAATATTCAAAGTGTAGGAAAGAAGTAAATCTCGTGGTTGATTCCTTTTTGAATCCACTGCCTATCAAAATGACGTGGTGTTTAGTTAGTATTGCGCAGTAGATAATAACACCTTAGGTGTTAGGATGTTAGTACTTATTAATTATAAGTTATAACATTTGTTTGCTAATAACATTCTGTGATAAGAAAAGACGTATGTTTTTCCGACTTTATGTCTTTTGTTTCTAATCACAGTAAGCTAATGTAACTGAAAAGTGTGGCACGCTGTACGTTTTATTGTGAAAGTGCACTTTTATGTTATGCTACATTGTTATAATTGGAAAACACTTAAATCCGAAGTGGAACAAATGTTTTAATGTGATTTACTTATTGATAGAACAAGCATCAGTATAAAAAGTTTCCATATATGTCTAAAATGTAGAGTTACTGAGATATCGTTTGCATGAAGATCCATAGTTGTTGTTGAATCTAGAAAGGAACTATGTCCAACACATTTCCTTTGTTCTTTTGTCCAGATATAAATAAAGGTAGAAAAACGTGATCATTGCCGAATTCTTTTATTTACTGACATTGTATTCTACGAAAACTGTAACCTTAAACCTAATTTTGTGTGACGTAGTAGGTTTTTCTCATTTTTCTCAAAACTACGTATAGAGCCTTCAACCTTTAATAATTTTAGCCATTCTCTTTGTTACCAAGCAAACTGTCTTCAGTAATAAGAGGCATCTTATTTCCCCTGTATCTTTTAAATAGTCCAATGAGCTGGGAGAATAAAAAAACCCTCAGCACGAATTTGAAAATTTTTTTTGCAATGAGTTCTATTTGACCCCAAGGTCATTCGGGACTATTGACCCCCCCCCCCCCCCCTTCTGCCCCAAATCGCGAAATCAACACTTTTAACCACCCCCTTTCTGGAGATTTTTTTTATTTGTGAAAATGTGTGAATTTTAGCTCACAAATGGCTTCTAGCAGGTTTTTTAAATCGCTGATCACGAATTCGGCATTAGTTTCCCGGAAAAGTAAACCTAGCCATGGAAAAACGGAAAATTTGGCCTAATTTCTGGAAAAATGTTTCTTGTTCGTAACAATTTTGAATTTTAACTCGAAAATGGTTCCTAGGGAGTTTGTTTGGTCGCTGATTACGAATCAGATATTAGTTTCCCAGAAAAACCAATTTGGTCGTGAAAAACTGAAAAATTAAAAAAAAGTTTTTTTCAAGATGTTTTCGTTGTTATTTTCGATTATTATTATTATTATTATTAACCCGAAATCGACATGAAACACGTTTTTTTTTAAAATTTTCTAATGATTTTTCACGGGGTTTTTGCAATTTTTACTGCAACAGTGAAAACTGATTCCAAACATGTCGCCTACATCGACAGCAAGATGAATTACTACCTAAGAGCGGTTAAACATAAGCAAAATGAAGAAAATGGAAAAATTTTTCAATTTTTCTCGGCTAGGATAGTTTTGCAGGAAACCTAATATTGGATTCGTGATCGCCAACCCAAAAAACTATCTAGAATCCATTTTCGCGCTGAAATTTTAAGATTTTTTTAAAAATGTGGGAAATTTTCCGATTTCTCATGGCCAGGATGGTTTTCCCGAAAACCTAATATTAAATTCGTGATCAGCGACCAAAATAATCTCCTAGGAACCATTTTCGAGCCAAAATTTGGAAAATTTCCCAAAAAAGAAACATTTTACCAGAAATTAGGCCAGATTTTTTTATTTTCCACGGCCAGGCTCACTTTTCCGGAAAACTAATGCCAAATTCATAATCAGCGACCCAAAAAAACTATTTAGAACCCATTTTCGAACTGAAATTCCAAAATTTTGTTCGAAATTGGGGAACATTTTCCGATTTTCTACGGGTCAGGTTTTTTTTCCGGAAAGCTAATATCAGATACGTGATCAGCAACCAAAGAACCTCCTAGGACCCACGAACAAGAAACATTTTTTCAGAAATTAGGCAAAATTTTCCGTTTTTCCACGGCCAGGTTTACTTTTTCGGAAAACTAATGCCGGATTCGTAATCAGCGACCCAAGAAACCTTCTAGAAGCCATTTTTGAGCTAAAATTCACACATTTTCACAAATAAAAAAAAATCTCTTGAAAGGAGGTGGCTTAAAGGGTTGATTTTGCGGTTTGGGACAGAAGGGTGGCGGGGGGAAGGTCTCAATAGTCAATGATCCTGGGGTCATATAGAACAAAAAAGTTTTTTCAAATTCGAGCTGAGTGTTTTTTTTATTCGGCCTTTTTTCCCAGCTTATTGACTGGACTGGTAGATTGTTGGTAATAGTTTTTATTTGTTTTTGTGACCCTTTTTTGAGTTTTGAATTATTAAATAGACGCGATCTGGTAATAGTCAGAGGTGTATTCTGGCTAGCCTTCTAGTCTAAGTTCTTTTTGCAAAAAGTTCTGTTTACGGCACATAACACTTGTTAAAAATAACTATGACTATGCACTTGGCTTGTCATCTTACTAAAAGAGCAAGAGATATTTCTTTAGAGCAGTGTGTGCTCGATACCATTTGATACCTAGAATATAAATCAGACCCATTTTTCTTACGAATATAACATATTAATCCAAACCATGACCTTTGTGATATATTTCAATGGTTGATATCAAAATGCTGTTTTTATACCATTAGTAATGATTCTTTCTTTTAAACTAGAATACGTTGCTACCAAAATCAGTCACTAAAAATAACCCATAAAAAGAAATTCTGGAATATCCTTGGTGTTTTTGCCTTTGGTAGCATACAGTTTACGAATAATTGCCCAAAATCAAAATATATTATTACCTACATTTCTTTTTTACTTGCCTATCTTATAAATAAATTTTAACTCGGTGTAATTGATCGGCAGAATCGTTGCTTAGAAATTATTTTTTGATGGGCCAGATATCTTTAAACTAACATCTCATAAGCTCTGGAAAACAGTCCGATCATTTATGTTTTACTTAGCAACGGAGATTAATATCTAATCTGCTTAAATACAATATTAAGATGTCCCTTAGGTGTTCAAACACTAAGAATGTATTTTCTACCAAATCTTTCTAACTCTATAGCATTAGCTTATTTTATTCACATAATCTGCTTGGTATATTTTAACAGTTTTGCTAAATTGAAGATGGTTTCACAGTTAATGGTAATAATCTCACCAATTTTGTATTATTCAATAGTGCTTAAGGCGAAAAGTTAAAAATAAAACTTTATCTGTCGTCCTATTGTTTGTCTATGGTGATCACTGATGCTAACAAATTAGCAAACACAACGAAAAATCGTACGAATTTGGTACACAACCGTGAGCATTTGACAGTTAATAAAAACAAATGAAAAGCAATTGAAAATAATTAGTAATCAGCAAGATATATACACTTGAAATCTTTTATTTACCTTGCAGTCGATACTCCAGTTTTTAAACTCGTCACATATTTTCATAGAAAAAAAAAGTTGTTACTTGGTAATTTTTAATTGCGTTGTGTAAACGACGCTAAAAACAT